>JAOSBN010057780.1:0-12557 GCA_027563595.1 Erythroxylum suave | reverse complement strand
ATATAATTTGTCATATATGTTTATACACATGTTGTGAATTTAGTTTGTTATATATATTATTATCATATATTAGTATACGTTAATTTTGTATATATAGTATAATATGATATATTATTGCTTAAAGATATTGTTAGATAGTATATACATATTTATTACAACAAATGTATAATTTATTGTAACCTATTGTATTACTAATTCATAATTTATATATATTAAAGACAAAATAAGTTATAGTAGTTAATATAACTTAATAATGTACTTAATAATAGTAATATATATGCATAATAATAAGTATAAATTATACAAAGTATCATGTTGGTATATAATATAATAGTAATTTATATTTATAATGGTATAAATATTATTCTTATGATAATACTTATTATCAATTTAATATAGATGTATAATAATATATTAGTAAAATGTTTATTAATTATACATAGTTATATCATATATAATTAATAAACATATGTATTTTATAAACATATTTTATAACTTAAATTATGTTTATGTTAATATATTATTGAAAATGTTATTATATATGGTTAATATTAAATTTAATTTGTTAAGATTAACATATAACAGATAGTAAATAGAAAAAAAATTAGTATAATATGATATATATCATAATGATATAATATCATAATAAACTAATATATGCTTGTCATTACATCTTTTTTTTTTAATTTAACCAGGGTGGAACCTGGCAGGATGATACTCGATTTATTAATTGCAAAATAAAAAAGAGTATAAGGGCAGTGCTTAAGACTTACTTAATAATGGAAAACATCTATGAAACTCTCAAGTAAGGAAAGGATTGTTGGTCCAAAACCAACAACCCTCTCACAGTAGATGGCAATGAGAAAACATCCTGGAAAACCCTAGATGATCTAGAGGAGACAATGCGTGCTAGGCAATCCGCTGGGGCATTGGTCTCCCGGAATACATGAATAATGCTATAATTACATCTCCGTACAATGTGTGATATCTCCTGCAAAGCCGACAAGTATCTCCATGGATAATTTTCTTGTTGTTGGAAGAGTAGGGCTAGGACGCTACTTTCAGTTTGAATAAGCACATTATGAAATCCCAACTCCTCACACCTTCGCACCCTATTTAAAATTCCAGCAACCTCTACCCTGAAGCTAGGTCCGACACCTAGGAATCTCACCTCTCAAAAATAAAACCCCCTCCAGCATTGCGAATTATATAACCACAACCAGATGGTCCTGGTGATCCCAAGGCTATTCCATCCGTGTTCAAAATTGTATTAAAATTCAATTTCGACGGCCAACTCGCACATCGCACCAAACGTGAGCCATGGTGCAACAATTTCACTCCAAACAGCTCCTCAATTCTTTGGGATTCAACTACCGATTTCACCTTTAAGTTTCCAACACACAACATCCCTACCAAGTGTTCCTTGATAGCAAGCTTTATATGTGGCAGTGAGCAGTTTTCTTGTTGAAAATAGAATCTATTCCGAGCCTTCCATATCTCCCAGAAAATGTAGAAAGGTACAACCATGCATATTGCATTTAGGGCTGATGAAAAATTCCCATTCCTCCACCAAGCACGCACTGAATGCCAAATGTTCAAGGAGGGCTGAAAAGATAAATCCAAAATGGAAGCAAAGTGTCTCCAAATTTCGATAGCCTTTGGACATCTCATAAACACAGGAGGTATGGTTTCTGTATGCTCAAAACATAAAGGACATCGTGAGGGGCTTAGGGCAAAACCATACTTACTCAGGACATCTGGAAAAGGTAGTAATCGGTTGTACATTTGCCACACAAAAAGGGATATCCTAAAAGGAATAACCCGATGCCATAAACTCCTTGCAATGGCATGGTGTTGTTGAGGCTTGCGCAAGGATTCATAGGCTGATTTAATCATAAACTGACCTATTGTTGTTGGTTGTCAAATCAGCAAATCATCACCTTCCTCAAACTCCAGCTCCAAGTCCATCAAAGTCTCAACAGCTGTATCAGACAAATGTAAATGAAGCTCCGACCTATACTGCTCTCGAAACTCAAAGAATTGCCGTATTGACAAATTAGAAAAAGGAGGTGTCATATTCCATGGAAAAAACCATATCACCCCCAAAGGTGACCAATTATCATACCAAAAAGATCTATCACCCTACGAACTAGAACTTTTGCAATTTGTGACGCCTTAAGATCAATCGACTCAACTCGCTTCCACATTGTTTTTTTGCGAGAGAGAGGAGACAAAGAAAGAATAAATCTCGACCATAACCCTACACCATTTTTCACCTACCACCATAGTTTGGCCGAGAAAGCATCAATAATATGATCAAATTTTCGGAGACCTAGGCCATTTTCTTCAACTTTTTTGGAGACCTTCTCCTAAGACCTTCAATGTCGTCTTTGCTCACCATCGGAACTCCCCCATAAGAACCTTTGGCATTTTGCTTCAATAGCCCTAATCACCGACTTCGGAGGATCAATAGCTGCCCACATGTGCAAGGGTATTGCGGAGAGGACGTGTTTGATGAGTAGTAGACGCCCTTCCTGCAACAATTACTTATTCTTCCAATTCCCCAATCTCCTTTCCAGTGCATCAAGCAAAAGCTGAAATATATCAATCCTTTTCCTGCCCAAAAAAATGCAGCAACCAAGGTAGGTAAAAAGGAAGGCACCTCACTGCATTCTAAGAATGTCCACAATGTTCTGCACTATACGCAGCTTGCAATTCGTCGCAATAAGAAAGATACTCTTGTGCCGATTAATTTTCTACCCAGTGGCCTCCTCATAGCTTGTGAAAAATTCATTCAAGTGTTGCAGTGATCTTCTCAGCCCTCGCGTGAATATCACTAAATCATCTGCAAAGCAAAAATGAGAAACAGGTAAGGAACCTGCTGGAGAACCATAACGTGCCACCAACCCTAATTCCATTAAATGTTTTAGCCTTCGAGAGAGTGCTTTCGAGACTAATAAGAACAAATACGGAGAGAGTGGATCCCCTTGCTTAATTCCTCTTGAAGCCTTAAAAAACCTGTAGGAGAACCATTGACAAGGACCGAGAACCAGGAGCTTTGCAAAGTAGTCATTATCATACGAATGAAAAGGCTAAGGAACCCAAACGTCTCCAGCAACCTCTCCAAAAATGCCCAAGAAACCTTATCAAACGCCTTCATCATGTCAAGCTTTAATACGACATTGCCACCCACCACCTTTTGCTTCAAAAACTGACAAAGATCCTGAGTGAGTAGGATATTGTCCATAATGTCGTGCCTAGATAAAAAGGCAGATTGCTCCTCAGAGATCAACTTATGGAGAACCCCTTTTAGTCTCTCAGTCAAGATCTTAGTGAAGATCTTATTAAGGAAATTGCAAAGGCTAATCGGCCTAAAATCAGAAAATGTTGTGTATGATGCCTTTTTTGGAATTAGGGTTATGAGAGTACTAGCTCTTGCCCTTGGGGTCGGTATTCCCAACATGAACTCTTTGCAAGCATATAATAAATCAAAGAAAATTATGTCCCAGCACCGTCTGAAAAATTCTCCTCTAAACCAATCCGATCCGGGCGCAATGGATGGATCCAAGTCATACACTGCTCGGTGAATCTCCTCCAACTGCACACGCTCCAACAATCTACATCTATCCTCCTCCTTGAGCAAAGATGGAATGTGTTGTAAAAAAACCCCTTGCGCATTCCTACTAGCATTCGCATCTTCTTGCTTCAACAAGGTTTCAAAAAACTGTACAGCCTCCACTTCTATCTCCTCTCTCCTAGACAACCAGGCTCCATTTTCAAACTGGATTTTCTGTATGCGCAAACGAGACCTTTCCTCCGTTAAGGATGCATAGAAAAAAGTTGTGTTTGCATCGCCCTCCTTAAGCCACTTTAACTTTATTTTCTGCCTCTAATAATCATCACGCTCCTTAAGTTTTTGTAACAAAATGGCCCTAGCCTTGTGAAGGTCCTCTTGGTGAGCATCAGTAAGTAAAGTATCGTACTGAATTTTGAGCATTCGAACCCTCTCTTCTGCCGCCTTGAAATTTACAAAAACATCACCAAAATTCTCCTTGTTCCAAACCTTCAACACCCCCCTTCAATTAACTCAATTTTAAGGAAAAAGCAAGCATTTCGTAACCTTGAATAGGCTAGTCCCAAGAATTTTTAATCACTTCCATCACCTCTAGCCTTCAAAACCACATATTTTGAAAACAAAAAACTTTTGGTCTATTTTCAACAAAGGGACTGAATTGATGCAAGAGAGCATAGTGATCCGAAGTAGTTCTATTTAGGTGCTGGATAGAAGATTCAAAGAATAGATCAATCCACTCTTGCAAGAATAGTATTCGATCCAACTTCTTACTCACCCATCCAGTGCTTCGTGTGCCTCCCCATGTGACTCATCTCCAACAGTTTGCAGCTCAGAAAGAGCACAAGAATCAATCCAATCGTTGAAATCTTCCATAGCCCCCTATCCTGGACCGAACTTCCAGAGTACTCCTCCAAGTTTCGGATAACATTAAAATCGCCTCCAACCATCCAAGGAAGCCCCAGGTGCAGTTCCCGAAACTGCAACATATTATTCCACAGAGAGTGTCGTCCCATCCTTGTGCTTCTGGCGTAGACCGCAGAGATAAGGAAGCTTTTGTCTGTAATCGAATGGTTCACCTGCATATGTATAACCTGTTCCATCTCTTCTAACAAAACTACATTATATTCACTGTTACAAAAAACCCAAATCTTCTCAGAGCAAGATCTTAAGCATACATCAAAGTGTAACTTCCTACATATACTATCCAGATCATCACTCCCCAACATGGGTTCCAAATAACCAGAAAAGTTATTGAGTGAGCCCTAATTAGGTTCTTTAAACGTCATATTGATGCTACATTAGTAATGCCCCTAATATTCCAGATTGATTGATTAATCATTGGAAAAGAAGGACAAAAATTTTTTAGTGTAACCTGGAAGAGCACCTAAGAGTCAACCCCTCCTGCGCTTGCAACCTTTCAGCATTTGATTTTCACCCACGTTTTCTTTGCTTAGCGTTAGAACCCGTAAGCTGTGCCTCATCATTGTCTCCCTCAGACAGACTATTTCTTCCCCTACTGTTGTGGCTAAATGCCTCAGGTTTAGAAGACAACCCCAGCGGTGCATCATCATGAGCGAAAACCTTCGTTCCAGGTTGCTCAGTTCGCGGAGTGCATGGTTTAATGAATATTTCGTCCAATTTAGCCGCAGAGCTTTCCATATTTTCTATATTTAAAGTAGCTGGATTTTGAAGTATCTCAAAATGATTCTCAAGTTGCAACACTTGCGGAGAGTCTCTATGGTGACGGGGGGGCGCAAGAGACACCACTGAAGGAGCTGAAACCGCGGCAAGCTGTGGAGCTTCACAGTGCGACAGTTCCTTGCGCATCGGTTGGAAGTGAGGAGTTTTCAATGGCGCCATGTCTTCCAGCTGCTCTGAGCCTTCTACCACTACTTCTGGGACCATGTTTGACGTCAATTCTACTTGATCAACATTCAAATCCAGAGCTAGAGTTAGAGTTTCACATGCACGCACGTCCTCAGTAGCATTGGGACGTTATTAACTAGGTTTTCCACCATATCAACATCAGGACTCTCCGTTGGGACGTCAACAAGCATCATCTCCTTCTCTTTGCCACTTAATCCTAAGGAAGAACCATGCGAATCTCCCAATTTTTCTACTCACCTTCATCTTTATTCATACCCGATTGTAGCTTCCACTTCACCTTTGGGGGTTGTAACTTGAGTCCTCTTTCCTTCTTGTTTACATTATCCTTTTCCTTGCGAACTGTCTCCTTGTTCAATGATTGAGGAGGCTTACCCATCCTACAATCCACTTCTTTGTGACCAATTTTATGATACTTCAAACAATATAATGGTACATGTTCATATGTGAATACTTGCTCATGCTTCTTACCACTTATACCTACCTTGACCGATTTTGGCAATTCTCTTGTTAGATCAACTTCAACACAAAAACGAGCCACAGAAGGTCATATGAGATTGAGTGTGGGCGTGTCAACCTACAATGGTTGCCCTATGGCCGTGGCCATTGAAAAAATCACCTCAGGGATCATGAATTCCATGGGTAAATCAAAAAGAGATACCCAAATGGGGACTATCGAAGGATCCTCCTCAAACTTAAAACCTGGCATCCACTTAAGAATCCTCATTGGAAATCCTGCAATGTTCCAGAAAGTTTTAATCCAGCACCATTGGTAATCCTCATCAAGCTCAAATCGAATGTAAATATGGTGAGGGTTCATCAACCCTATGGTGTAGGATCCATGAAAACCTAGTTTTCCAAATTCCTTGTGTACCTCCTCCATCTTGGGACGTCCATAAGAGAACTTCCCAACTAAACTCAACTTGTGTGGGGCAATCATTTGTTGAAATTCGTATAATTCATAGTCAAGAATGGGAACTCCATTGACGAATTTCACTTGCTTAATAAGATTGGATTTTGGCTCAAAAGATGTATCAGGTTTCTGGAAAAAACTAGCAAAGGATCGAGGGGGTCCAGTAGGGACCCCCCCAGGGGGATCACCGGCCATGGTGGCCGTGAAAGTAAGAAGACGACGACGCTAGGGTTTTTAGCAAGGAAGAAGGCACTAGGGTTTGCATCTAAATACTATTAATATATTAGTAAATGATATATTATATGATTACTAATATTTAAATATTAATATATGTTAGATTAATAATGTTAATATATTCATCTAACATATATACAAATTAATATAGCTTTATATATATATACTAAATTAGTTATTATATACTCTTTCTAATTATATTAATTTACAACATATGTGATTATATATAATAACCCTACTATTGTAGGGTTATAATAACTAATTAGCATAAATCTTATTATATATATATATATATATATATATATCATAATAATTAGTGGTGTTATATATTATTATATTATAGGTGCTATATTTATCTTAATATTATAGTAATATTGGCTACATAAAACATTAAATTATATTATATGTGGGTTAAAATATTATAACCCACATGTATATACAATATTATTACGTATATAATTATTAAATTGTATAGCTTCAAATACTATTATATCATGCAATCATTTTTTTATTATGTGATAATTATTCTTAAGAATATTACGATATCTAGTTATTATATGAAACATAACGTTATTATAGTATATTATTTAGTTATATGATAATATATGCTAATATAATTAAATAAAGAAATGTTAGGTAAAATTTAAATTAATTATATATATTAGTAGTTAATAAATAATTATTAATATAAGATTATATATTAATGTTTCAAAGTATATTACATTAATATGTATCTATTATATAATTACTTTAAATTGTACCATTTATATATGCATTTAGACATTAACTAAGTTACTAAAATATTATATTTTACTTATATTATGATTATAATTAGTTAAAATCATTAATTATATAATATACAATTTAATAGTATAACAATATACCATTACATATATATCATCATTAACATTCAAATATTATAATATTAATATAGTATTTATATGTGATACCATTATTTAAATATTATACATTTTATTATAATATAATTAATTATAAACAGTTAAAAAGTACAGTATCATATCAAACTAATAAGTTTAATATGTTATACTATTATAACAAACGTTTATATAAATTAAGATATTATAATTTATTAATATATTATGTAATTTTATGTTATACACTAAACATATTAAATTAAATTTATATAATATAGTATAATATATTAATAAATTAATATTTCATTTATATTAATTTATATATGATATGGTATAGTGATCTATATTTTACCTATTATTATACAAATTATCATAAAGATTAATATAATTAGGTATGAACTACAATAAGATAATATTTATCTTAAGTACTTATAATAAATAATACACTCAATATAATAATAAAGATTGTAAATAATAACCATCTCAATAATAACTATACTATATATGTATATACCACTGCTTATCATATTTCTATTTCTAATATTATTGTATATTAGATATTTTATTATATTCTGATATGTATTAATTCATATATATAATATAATGTACATTTCAATCATTATATTAATTGCATTTCTGCTGGAGAAGAGACAAGCTTAGCATTTATTAATATGTAATTTCACCTTATATAATATTATAATATATCAATAGTAATTATATATATATATATGTTATTATATATAATTAATTATATCAATTGATTTATATTACATTTAGTATAGTAATATAATTGTATAAACCCTAAACTATGATTATAACATATTGACTATATAATATATATTATGAGTTGTTATTATTATTATGTATATTATAATCAATTGTTATATAATTTCTAATATACATTAATAAAAATTTTAGATTATACTAAATGCCTTATGATATTCATATTAATAGCACCATATATTAAAGTATAATATATATTAAATTATAATTATATGAAATATATTATTAATTTAATTTCCATATTTATAAAAGTATTTATTCAAAATAATTTAATATCAATTTAGATATTTTATATACATAATAAACCATAAATATTTATAACATTATTATAAACATAAACTATATTAATGATACTATAATCAGTTAATTATTAAAGGTTTTACTTGTATTAGTTTATCTATACATAATATATTAAAATTAATGTGACTAGTTATTATATACTTATAACTACTGTATTATAACTTAATACATTTAATATATAGGTTAATGCCATATAAAGATTATTATATAAACTACTAAATATATAATATACTTATAACTACTTTAAATGGTTAACTAATATATATTTAGAACATTACTAATGGTATATTAAATATTTATTGATATTAATTTATATATGATAATTGTATCTATAACTTAATTAATGTTTACTTTAAGCAATATAGCTATTTAATATAGATTAATCTATTTAAAACATCACCAAACAAACTTTTGAATAAAAATTGGGTTTTCTCATTACTCAGCCATAAGTTGATTAACAATAGAAGGAGAGGGAACATGCTCCCAAACTCCTAAGCCTGACAAGGAATGTGACCCAGTTGCCAACAAGTGAGCAACCGCATTTGCAGACCTATACACAAAACGGCATTCAACATTTCCAATTTCACTAATTAAATGCTTACAATCTAAGATAACTAAGCCAAAAGATGAGTCATCAATATCAAACGAAGAGTTAATGGCATTGACAACCATTAGTGCATCTGATTCCACGATTAGATTGCTCCATTGTGCATCTTTTATCCAGCTTAAGGCTTCTCTAAAAGCAAGTGCTTCTGCATGTAAGGCGACAAAATTCCCTTGTAGTAATAAAGCTTTTGCCATTACAAATTGACCATTGCTGTTCCTGCAAACAAAACCAACTCCAGTAGCATTGTTTCCTCCATAAATCGAAGCATCCGAGTTCTCCTTTAGAAATTATGTCGGCGGCCGTGACCAAATTCTGTTCGCAATCGTTGCTGTTCCTTGCCTTGATGGTTGAAAACAACTACTGCTCCGCTCCTGCAATATACGATGGGCTAGCTGCATCACTCCAAAAGATGCAATAATTTGATGCTTCCATATCTTTTTGCTCCTTGCTGTCCAAATTGCCCATAGGATCATAACTATTTCTTTCACATCCTTTACCGAAGAATGCTGAAAAACATTTTCCAACCATAGCTTCCATGAATCAACTCCAGGAAATTGCCAACCAGCACTTGTTAGAATCCATACTGATCGGGAAAATGGACCCTGCACAAATAAATGTAACAAAGACTCCTTACTAGCATGGCATATAGGGAAAACAACTTCAACATCCACCCTCCTTTTCTGTAACAGTTGTAAACATGGAGCAATCTCCCGAATCAAACGCCAACCAAAATTCAGGATCTTTGGCAGAACACAACATCTCCACAATTTCTTCCACAGAGAGCTAGGATTAATAACCATCCCATCCTTTCCTCTCAAACTTCTAGCAATACTTGTCATCCACCTGCGAATGAGGCAACATAATTGACAAGATTTCCAATCTATCACGGTTATTAAATAGTGAACTCAATAGGTGGGCGTTCCATCTACCGTTCACAATCAAGTCAGAAACTTTATAGCAGTTAGACTCTGTATGCATTACTGAGGTCACAAACGAGTTGCTAACATTAGGTAACCATAGCTCACTTCAAATTAAAGTTGAGGCCCCATCGCCGATACGCCTATATGTTCTAGACTTTAGCAGATCACGAGTTTCCCATATACTCCTCCATAAATAGTTGGGATTAGAAGGCAAAGAAGCATCAAGAAAATTATAAGTAGGGAAATATCTTGCTTTCAAGACTCGAGCCACTAAAGCATTTGGTCTTAAAATAATATTCCATCCCTGTTTCCCCAACATTGTAATATTACATTCATGTAGCCTCTTAAACTCCATACCACCAAAGCCTTTTGGATGCGCCATACATTCCCATGTTAACCAATGTATGACTTTACTTGCAGCACCTCCCGATTCCCACCAAAATTTCTTCATAATGTTCTCAATTTCATAGCACAAAGTCTTTGGTAACAGAAATAGACTCATGACATATGAAGGCATTGCTTTCAAGACTGTCTTCAATAAAATCTCCTTACCCGCCCTAAACAGCATTCTAGTCTTCCAAGAATTGAGCTTTTTCGAAATCCTGTCCTTCAGATAACCGAAAACCTCCCTTCTATTCCTACCAATGTGCGACAGAATTCCCAAGTAACACCCCAACGATTCTTTCTCCTCAATACCCAACACGTTGCATATTGAAATTCACCTATCAGCAGGGGTGTTTGCACTAAACGTGATAGATGATTTGGCCAGATTAATCTCTTACCCCGAAGCTTGTTCATAAGCCAGCAATATATTCTTAACTGTGCCTGCCTCCAACTCCTCTACCTTAAGAAAAATCAAACTATCATCAGCGAAGAATAGGTGAGAGATTACTAGTCCTCCTTTGGATACCTGGCTTCCATACAAAGCGCCTAAAAAGTTATAATGCTGAATCATTCTGGACAATCCTTCTGTACAGATAATAAAGATGTAAGGGGAGAGTAGATCTCCTTGCGTGAGCCCCCTGGTCGGTTTAATTGGCCCAATTTATTTTCCATTTTGCAAAATCCACTAAGACATCGTCAATAAGCATCAATAAATTAGGTCAACCCACACTAAAGAAAAACCAAACTTCCTAAGAATCTCTTTGACAAAACATTCCATTCTATCATAGGCTTTACTGATGTCTATTTTTAAAGCAACGGAAAATTCCTTACCCCTAGTTCGCCAATTGAAGGTATGCACTACCTCAAAGGCCAAAATACAATTATCCTGAATACTTTTACCAGGGACAAAGGCACTTTGACTTTCAAAAATTAAGCAGGGCAGAACTCTATTCAATTTAATAGCAAGCATCTTTGTCATTACTTTGAAAATAACATTGCACAGCGCGATCGGATGCAAATGCCCATAACTTCTGGTTCAGCCTTCTTTGGAATAAGCACAATAGCAGTTTCATTTAAGGAAGTAGGGAACTCACTAGATTGTAGAAATGTAATACAAGCTGCTAATATGTCTGAGCCAATCACATCCCAATATTGCTGGTAGAACCTTGGATTAAAACCATCAAGTCCAGGAGACTTATCCGGTTTTATAGAGAAGACTGCCTCCTTTACATCATCATTCGTGTATGGCTGAAGCAACATAGTATTATCCTCCATAGAGACTAAAGAAGGAATACAATCAAGAACCACAGTTGAATTACAAGGTTTTGCCCGAAATAACTCAGAAAAATAGCTGAACATCACTTGTTCTAGATTAGTCTCCCAAGTTTGCCATTCATCATTCCCATCTTTTAGCTGCATGATTTGGTGCTTTTTCCTTCTAGCAGTAGGTGAATTATGGAAAAATCGTGTGTTTCTGTCCCCCTCACTCAACCAAAACGACTTGGACTGTTGCTTCCAATATACTTCTCGTTGCCTTAGGAGCTCGTGATACCGATTTCTAGCCTCATTAAAACATTCAATATCAGCCTGAGAGTGAGAACCTCGTAAGTTAGTAATAGTGTTCAACTAGACAGCCAAATTCCTCTTGAATTTCTGCTTAAATTCTTGTTTCCAATTTGCTAAAATTCTGGCACAAGCCTCCAACCTATCCATAACACATAAATGGTTATATTCGGTCCATCCCTGCACCACCATTTCATGGTAGGCCACCTCCATACATCAGTTGTTTTCAAAACGAAAATGTCTAGACTGTCCACGTGGAATAAAGCAACGTATTTCCAAAGAGACCAGAAGATAATCGAAAGAAGTGATATGAAGAACTAACCCTATAGCATACGAAAAAATGTGTCCGCCAATCATGATTAGTCAAAATTCTGTCTAATTTCTCCTCAATAAAATTAGCACTACCCCTTCCATGCTCCTAAGTGTACGGATACCCCGAAAGATGAAAATCAAATAAACGTTCCTCTTATACTGCAGACCAAAAACCATTAATTAAACAATTTGGTTGTGGAAGTCTCCC
>JAOSBN010057749.1:0-14069 GCA_027563595.1 Erythroxylum suave | reverse complement strand
ACTTGAACTTAAATTATTAGCCTTATAAGTATAGAGAAAACAACCATGATTAAATCATGAACACAGCAGAAAAATAAATTTTTTACAATTTATGATTAGATCACAATAATTGAATAATTTGAAAAATGTAAATCATAAATTATAAAAATGTATAATTATAGTTATCAATTATAACTATAATTTATAATTAGAATAGATAAATTAAAACTCATTTTAATTTATTTTTAATTCTTTAATTAAATAATTTATAATCATATATCAAGATTAACATATACCAACATGTCATAACCACCTAAATATTAGGAATGTCAAAATTGTTTGACTTATCTTCTCTAAGCAAGTCCAATTGGACAGAGTATGGATATAATTTATAGACTTTTGAATCCAATCATGTTCATTCTTATTAATTAGTAACTGATTTATAATTGATATTTGAAAACACCTTTCCAACTGTTAATTCACTATGGCCAGAGAATCTTTAAATTACTACAAATCAAGAACAATGAAACATTCTTTTTAATTATTTTAGAGTGATAAATCCTTTATTAACTTACTCAACTATCTCCATATAGTTCACATTGTATCTAAGTATTACCAACTAAGCTACCCTAAACAGGACAAGTCATAATTAGCATCAAAAGCTAGAAATTTCCACTTAAAATACCTTGTTAATCTCAAGTCTAAGGATCAATTGTATTACCATCATAAAGAGAAAATCCATAACAACATAAGAAATATTCCATTTGAGATCCTCTTAATCAGGTCAGTTTAGTGAATTTATTATCTAATAAGGACCCATATGCTTGTTTTAAGTATATCTATGCTTTAATTTATAAGATCAATTACTTTCTTTATAAGAAAGAATCACAACATGTGCTAGCTTTTCTATTTCATCAATATGTCAGCTTGACAAAACTACAATTAGGAACAATTTGAGAATAATACATAAACGTAAATTGAATCTTATAATTATGATCTCATCATAATTTCAATTTCACAATAATTATTCAAGGGAATTTACCTTTAGTACTAAAAAATCAAATGTAATTATCATAATACATAAAGCTAAAAAATGCCTAATTAAAATAATAATGTTATGCATAAAAATGCAACTATGCCTAATTAAAATAATAATGTTATGCATAAAAATGCAACTAACTGATTAGTTGCAAGGGTATAAAATAACAATCTCTCACTTGCACTTAATTCAATAGCCTACATATCTTATACCACATCCATCCATTGGCAATTGTGTTTATTTTGAGACACTGATTTAGTGAGAGGATCTGCAAGATTCTTTTTAGTAGGAGCTCGCTCTAATGTCATGTCTTTCCTCTCAACTATCTCCTTGATGAAGTGAAACCTCATGAGTACGTGTTTAGATTGTTGATGAGACCTTGGTTCCTTTTCCTATGCAATGGAACCATTGTTGTCATAGTATAATACTATAGTCTCAACAATGCTGGGACCCACTCCAAGTTTTGCGATGAATTTTTTGATCCAAAGTACTCCCTTTGCCACATCTAACCCTAAAATGTACTCTAGTTTAGTTATAGAATCTACAATGATTAGTTATTTGGAACTCTTCTAAATTATTGCACCATCATTTAGAGTAAAGATGTACTTTGACTATAATCTACTATCATTTGGATATAATAAAAAACTAGCATTTGAATACCCCTAACTCTTAGTTCAGTTCCTCCATAGATCAAGAAATCATCTTTAACCCTTTTTCATTACTTTAAAATGTTTTCTACAGTCATGCAGTGACCATCACTAGGGTTGGCTTGAAAACTACTCATTATGCTTAAAGAATAAGACACATCTAGTCCAGTGCATATCATCACTTACATGATTGATATAATTGTCAAAATATTTGGAAAATAATCCATTTTATCTCTCTATTCTTATGTTTTAGGACACATACTCTACAACAATAACACCCAGTATGAATCCCACTAATACACGAGGTTTGTGGAAATCCTATATGAGATAGGTAAGAATCCTCTATTAGAATTCTCCATGCTAAACATTTTTAGAACTTTATCTATATATATGGATTGCGATAAGCCAAGCCACCTGTTTGATCTATCTTTATAGATATTTGTTCCTAGAATATAGACTTATTATCCCATATCCTTCAAGGAGAAGTTCCTAAACAACCAAATCTTTAAAGACTTGAACATTGGTATGTCATTTCAAATCAGTAATATGTCATTTACATACAACACTAAGGAAGAACATTTCACACCCACTAACCTTAATATAAACACATGGTTCATCCTAATTTTTTTATAAAATCAAACTCTTTGATTGTCTTATCAAAATAGATTTTTTAACTCAATGACTCTTACTTAAGTCCATAAATAGACTTTTGCAACTTACATACCTGATTAGGAGATATCTTGGATTCAAAACCCTCATGTTATGTTATATACACATCCTCAAGAAGATTCCCATTGAGAAAATTTTTTGAGCATCCATCTGCCAAATTTTATAATCATGATATACAGCTATAGCCAACAAGATTCCTATAGATTTAAGCATAGTTATTGTCAAAAAGATTTCATCAAAATCAACCCTTTGTTTTTATTTGTGACCTTTATCCACTAACTTTGCTTTGTACGTATATACATTACTTTCCATGTTAATTTTTCATTAAAAACCCCACTTGTATATAATAGTTACAATACCATTAGTAGGATCCACCAAATTCCATACTTGTTAATATACATGGATTCCATTTCAAATCTCATGGCTTTATGTCATTTTCAAGAATCAATGTCATAAATTTCTTTTTAAAAATTAGTAGGCTCATCATCTATGAGCAATACGTTGTCCTTCCCCTTTTCAATTTGTAGATCTAATATGTTCGAGGACTATATATCCCAGTAGTGCTTCAAGGACTATATGTCTTTTCATATGTATCAACTTAAGGTTTTGTTCCATCTGGATGTGAATTTGTGATTCTTGAACTTCTCTAAGTTCTACCTCACTTCTGCTACTTTCCCTCAAAATAAATTCTTTTTTTAGAAAAGTAGCATATCTTAAGACAAACAACTTATACTTAAGAGGATGGTAAAATTGATATATGATATTGTCTTTTAAATATCCCAAAAAATTGCATTTATCTGATTTAGCTTAAAGCTTATTGTATATTGCACACTGTACATAAGCATCATATCCATAGATTTCTAGGTGTGACAAGTTTTGTTTACTATCGTTTTATATCTTATATGGAATCTTGTCAACTAATTTAACTGAAACTCTATTTAAAAGGTAAGCAACAGTCTTAAAGGCATATCCCTAAAAGGAGACAGGAAGGATTGCGTGACTCATCATGAAATGTACCATATCTAATAAAAGTATGATTTCTCCTCTCAGACACTCTATTATTTTGTGGAGTTTTAGGAGTCCATTGTGAGAGAATCTCATTCTCTCTTAAGTAACTAAGAAACTTGTGATTTAAGTATTCAACACCTCAATTTAATCTAAGGATCTTAATACTCTTACCAGTTTATTTCTCAACCTTAAGTCTGAATTCTTTGAACTTTACAAATAATTCAAACTTTTATTTCATTAAGTACACATAACTATATCTAGAATGATCACATGTCGACGTAATAAAATGTAGGAATTCACCTATAGCTTAAGCAAACATAAGCCTGCATACGTTTAAATGTATAAATTTTAGTAACTCATTGGCATGTTCTCCCTTTCCACTAAAAGATAGTTTAATCATCTTTCCCAACAACCAAGATTCACAAGTTCCATATGGTTCATAAAGAAAAAGATCCAAATATTCCTGTTTATGTAACTATATGACCCAACCTACAATGTTATACATAAGATACATAAGAATGAATGAATTCATATAAGTTGGAGCTAAATTGGAGGAGTTTTAGCATGAATTCAAGTAAATATGAGTTGAACATAAACCTATAACTAGTAAATGAGTTGAATTATTCATAATTGTTTATTTTATTTAAATCAAAAATATGTTAGCATTTTGATTCAATTTTAGATTTCATGTAAAAGGATTAAGAAATTATAGATGAATAGATTATAAATAATTATTATTATATGAAATTATAAAGATAAGACCGCTTAAATCTTCTAATTTAAAGTTAAGTATTTTGATTTATAATTAAATTTATCAAGAGAATTACATAATAAACTAATAAATTCTTATAGTTTTTAATTAGAAAGAGATTTCATTTAACAACTTAAAGATAGGGGTTATATTTCTTGAGAAATAATTTGGTAGTAACTTTGAAATTTCTATTGATTCAAGAAATTAGTGTTAACAATTAAATTAAGAGAAATCTAAGTATAAAAAAGTTTCTAAGGGAATTCTACACTTGGATCATGTTCATCTATTGGTTTCTTCATTCTTATTCATTACTTTAATTGGTTACTTTAGATTAATTATTTTGGTTATCTTAATATTGTCCTTTAATCATTCATTTATTTTGATATATTAAATAATAGAAAGACATTTAGTACTAGTACTTGTAGTCTTCGTGAGATTAATACTTGTATTTACTAAGTTAATGTAAGAATGATATTTGCAGTTGCCTACTGATATTTAGTATAGTTTTGACATATACAAACATCACAATTAAGAGCTTTCTTATTACTTATGAATATTGAAAGGTACACTTCAATTAGAGTGTTACTAAAGCAAATGGACTAGTGAAAGCCTTTTCATTAGTTTTTGGATTTACTAAAGCTCTATTGTGTGTCTTTGTTAAGAAATAGCTTCTACTTTACTTATTACTTAAGGTAAACTAATAACTATTATATGTGAGATCTAATAACTTTAGCTAATTTAAACCTCCTATATAATCCTCATGCATGGATTCATTGTTATGTTTGGACCTTCTGACTCATATGAATAGAGAGTGCATTTGAGGTCACCAAAAATGAGCCAGGTGGTTGAGTTTTCAAGTTACAAGGTGGCTAAATTCTCCTAAAGGATCCTTCTCTAAGTTTTCTAAAATAGTGCTTTTTTGGAAAATGAGTTTTTAAAAATTAGCTAAATACATGAAAGTAACATTTATTCTTGCATTAGACTTGTTAACTATCACTTGGAAATGGAGAAATTGTCAGAATGATGGAAGTGTTGCAACCTTAGGTCAAAAGCCAATATGATTATTCCATTATGAAAAATATTTTTGATAGTATTATTAATGAAAATTATTTTAAGGATAACATCTAAAAAACACAATAGTTGTTTAATAAGTAGTGAAGATTGGCATTCAGAAGGCCATTTAGATTTTTTTAAAAAAAGGATTTCATTCTCAACATCCTCAAATTTTGGCTTTCCTATTAAATTAATCAACTGGAATAGTCAATACATCTTCACCTTCCTTTATAGCTTTTTAATCAATATGGAGGCTACCAAATCCTTTAAGGGTGTTAAAGGGCTAAGAAAAGGAAACCTTCTATCCCCATACCTCTTCACCATTTGCATTGAATCCTTTACAAGACTTATTACTAACAATATTGCTAAGAATAGCTAATTCAAATACCATAGAAAATTATAAAAAGCTAAAAAAAAATTGTCCTCTCCCTTATTAATGATCTACTCATGGTTTCTGTAGCCACTATATCTTCAACCAAAGTCCTAGCTGGTTATCTAACTAAATTTAAACAACTCTCTATCTCTACATAAATCCAAGTAAAAGAAAACTTTCCCTATCTATATACTCTACAATTTCGTATGATCAAATCACTCTCCTCATATGATTAAAAAAAGAATAAATCCTTTTTAAATTTTTAGAAATGCCAATTATAACCAAAAGACTGACTTATTCTAACTACCAATCCATATAAACCCTATTTATAAGACATTATACAATTAATAGAACAATTTCCTTAGTTATGTCAAGAGAAGCTAGCTAATGACTACAATTATAAACAATTTGCATCTGTAGACAACATGATGGTTTTACTTTACTCATTTTCCCTTATTAAGAAAAAAATTCTTATAGAGTGGAAAGGAAGATAAATCCTCAAGTGCCAATTAAATAGTATGATATTTACAGCCTAAAATTTGAGAGTAATTTAGAAAGTAAACCAATCAAAACTATCATTAAAGTCCTACTAGAAAAAAGATTATAGAAGTTATTTATTGACAAAGAGTCCCTTTAGGTTCAATGAATCAACTCTAATTTTCTCAAAGGTTAGAACAATTAAAGGATTAAGTCCAAATATAGCACTTCACAAAACTTTAAATAGATTAAAGCAATGAAAGATCACATGAGATATAGTATAAAATTCAAAATAGGAAATGGTAAGCTAACCTAGTTTTGGTAATGAAGATTAGCATCAGTTTGGCACATTGCATCTTGTAAACAATCTTAATAGCTTAGGAAACAACATTCCTAATAATGCCAAATTAAGCATTATCATCGAAAGGAATTAATGGTATTGGCAAACATAACTATCTAAAGGATTTTTTTAGATTTATAAATGGCATTCCAAACTATCTTCCTAGCAAAAGGAAGAGGATTCATACTTATGGATTAAACACAGCTCTAAACGCTTGATCAACCTCTCCCGCATTGAATATTCAAGCCTCCTTAACGATTAATTCCATATAGACATCTAGTATAGCTTAAGAATAGGATTCCAAAATCTTCTTTTATACCCTAGCTTACAACAAAGAGGAGGCTTAGAACATGAACTTATTAATTGAGAACTTAAACCCATTATGTATGTTATGGCAATTGGAAAATGGATTTAAGATCTCATCTTCTCCAATTGCAACTATACTTTGGTAGTTGGTACTATATATTGGCACTTTGCAATCTATAATATAACTTAAATTAATGGATTAATATAGTTGACTGGAATGGCAAACTACAACGAATAAAAAAGCAAGACCCCTCAATCTTTAAAATAATGTTCAATTACTCCATTTACTAAATTTAGAGGAAAAGAAACGATAGAATGTTTAGGAGAAAGTAGCAAGATAACCATTCCTAATGCTTCATGATCATTAACTAAGTAAGGGAAAATCTAATTACAATATAATTAAGGGAATGAGCAGAACCTTGGTGAGGAATTGAAACTTAGGGTGAATGAATGGAAAAAAGTTAGTGGTTGATGGATGAGAATAACCTTCATGTTAGAACTTAAATGAGTTGAATTATCATTATACCATTTGAGGCTTCAAGCTTTTTACAAAATTTATCATTTTCATAAACAGATAATAGGAAAACCCAAGACTATGTTAAAGTCTTGAGCCTAGATAAATCTTTGAGATTTTAAGGAATGTAATGGTTCCTTACTTTCATCTTTTCAAACTAGAAGCTGTACTAATTGTATTAGGCAATCAACTCTTTTTAGTTGTCCTCAGTTGTATCACAAATTGTACCAAATTTGCTCTCTCTTGAGGGAATAAATTTTTTCTTCAATTTCTAACAAATGAAAGATATTTTGGATCATTTGAAATTTCATAATAATTAGATCAATATAATTATACACTTTTTAAACAATAATTAATTTTCAAAAGACTTTTAGTTTTTGTTTTGTTAAGTATCTTTTAAAAACATATGTTGAAAGGACATCTATCATATCTGATTTACTACGTAAAGCATGTGGTGGCAATAAAATTAAAGAAAATATAAAATATAATTTAGATTAGGTTTACACTTGAACTTTCATAACATAATACAAGTTACTTTGAACTCAAATTTCTAGTTTAGACGTTCATGTTCGTTTCCTTAGTTTTTCTCTATCTTTACTTGATAAGATAGAGTAGTGATTTTATCGAACAAAAACTTAACTTTTGATCTTATTCTTGTTAAGGTGTTTAAAAACATTAGTAACGTTAACGAACTTACGCTCGATATATATAATGAAATAGACACATTCATTCAAATGCTCTTTATAACTTCTAAAAACAACCAGCAACTAGTCAACTGACCATCGATTAGCACATTGGCTAGTCTTTTACAAATCACCCATTTTGTAACTTTAATATTTTTTCGCGCTAGTATATCCAAATTTGTAGGCCAACCAAACCCTAAACTAACTTTAAAATTTCATATGCTAATTATTTTAAAGATTAAAAAAAACATGTTTTGACAAAACCCCGACTTAAAACATTTCAAATTTTCATCAAAAAATTGTTTTGATGATCAAGAAGGTTTTCTTTAAAACCTTCCCGAATTTCTTTTGATTATGAGAAAGTATATGTAATTTTTTTACATGTAAATGATCAAATAATGATTAATTTTCACATTATGAAATGAATAAAATAATATTATAAGAAATACTATAATGGTTGTTACACATAAAGTGACTTTATTATTTCTTATTCTTAGTCATTTGCTTGAATTTTTTTTGAAATTCTTGTAAATTGTCTCCTTTGTTTCTTTTAGTCATTTTTCTCTTCTATTTAACTTAATATTTGATAAATTAACTTACAAAGTTTATAAAAATTGGTAGTAATATATTTTGTTAATATCAAACACTGGGTAAAAACCTCACTTAGCCCAACAATCTTTCCTTTTTCAATGACGACAAAATATTTGGTGATATTGGAGACAAATAAGTGATCTTGACTATATATCACTTATGTTAAGGTAATATATAATGCATGCTTATTACTTAATTCAGACTTTTCTTTATTTGACCATTCTTTTCCTTTTTTTTTTTACTTTATTCTTTATTGTCATGGAGATTTCATCAATCTCATCATGAGTAAGATCTATATCATCATACGACAATAATCATTATATATAATAATATGTATGTGTCAAATCATAAGCATTTCAACATCTTGAAACTTTAGATAGTACATTCCCATCTAATGCAAAACATTAACTAAAATAAATTAATCACTTATTAAATTATGAACATCACCACTAGCTAATTGGTTATAGTCATTTAACTAGTCAGTAGACCATAGATCAACCCATCACTTAGTTGATGGCCTAATATATTATAAACCACTAATTATATAACTTTTAAATAATGTTTTTGACTAGCCAAGCCCCAACAAAAATTAGCTTTAAAACTTCATCTCACGAGTCTTTTCAAAGATAAACCATACCCTTTTTAAAAATTTTGAATTAAAAATATTTTTAAAGTTCTCTAAAAGTTGTTTTGTATATTAAGAGGACTTTCTTTAAAACACTCTCAAAGTTACTCTTAATTATGAAATGGTACATATTATTTAAAACTTCTCTATCTATAGTAAATCTATAAAGGACTTTCTGAGGTCATTTTCAATGCCTCATTTTCATATAATGAAATATGTTCATTTTCATTGGCAGTAACCAAAATTTTAGATTATATCATATCAGACATATGTATTTCAATTTCTAATTCTCAATCAAGGGTATATCTAGGAGTTTTTGTATCTCTTTATAGGTGGAAGATACTTTCTTCCTTTCCATACTCATGGTCTTTGAACATTCATCATGCTCACCCTGATTTAACTTGAAGTGGTTATTAGAGATACAAGGTACCTCATTTTCTTTGAAGAAAATTCAACAAGTTTAAAATTATATTCACCATAAGATTAAAAGCTAGAAGATATTTCATCCTCATTTCTCTTAAAGCACGTGAGATCTTTATCATTATTCAATTCTCTACTTTTAAAATCTCTTGTATCATCTCACATGGTCTTTAATCCTTTTTTCTTTATTTGATCATTCTTTTCCTTCCTTTTACTTTATTCTTAATGGTAATGTAGATTATAATCAATCTCAACATTAGTAAGATCTATATCATTATATGAAAATAACCATTATATATAATATTATTTATGTGTCAAATCATGAGCATTTATACATATTGAAACTTTATACAATACATTCCCATCTAATACAAAACACTAATCAAAATAAATTCATCATTTATTAAATTATGAATGTCACAACTATGTAATTGGTTATAGTTGTCCGACTAGTTAGTTGATCATTAATTAACCCATCACTTACCTAATGGCCTAACGTATTATAATCTAGTAATTTTATAACTTTGAAATAATTTGTTTATCTAGCCAAGTGCCAAAAAAAAGTTAAATTTAAAGTTAGGGAAGGATCAAATATGTCTTAGTCTTAGTTTAAGTTACTCAGTATATGCAATTTGGATGGAATGAAACCAAAGGCTTTTCCACAGAAAGAAAAATCGAAGGTATGTTTTAACACATAGAATTCAATGTTGGATTAGAGAAACTCTGGGAGCTTGTCAATGGATAGGAAAACTGAGTCTTTCTGTCAGGAGAAGATGAAACCTTTAATTTATCATATTTTTAGCTTTCTATGGATAATAATATGAATTGTAGTTTTTGTTGTATAATTCCAATTGGTTGGACATTGCCTTTTAATCCCTCTTTCAATGCCTTTCATGGCTCTCAAATAATTCATTATTTTTCGAATGAAACAGTACACTACTTTGACAGAAATTTGACTTTAAAATATTTTGAAAGTTCTCAAAAAATTGTTTTATATAGTAAGTGGATTTTCAATAAAACATTCTCAAAGTTCCTCTTGATTATCGAATAATGTATATAACATACGTTATATGTCATGTAATAATTTAGTCTCTAATTTATTAAAGTGACCAAGATAAGCTTACAATAAAGGTTATAATGGTTGTCGCGCATGGAGTGACTTCATTCATTCTTATTCTTAATTCTTCACTTAATTTTTATTGAAGCTCTCTTAAGTTATATTAAATAGTCCACTTTACTCATATTTATCCTTTGATCACTTTTTCCTTCTATTAAACTTTAAATTTGACATATTAATTAACTAATATCATTAAATATAAAAACATCAATAGTAATATATTTTGTTATTATCAAAATCGTGAGTAAGATTTTCGCTTAGTCCAATAGTTATTTTCACAAACTTAAAGACATTGATGCCTTAATGAAAGGAAACAAAGACATATAATCGTAACCTATGATAATCTGGATGATGATTATATAGTTTAAAGAACGTAGTTTCATCTTCTAAAGTAGAGGAAGGAAACTGGTTTATGAAAACGACTACTGCAAGAGAAGCTTCAGTCTATAATGGAATGGCATCAATGAGAGAAACTAAAAAGATATAGTGAAATGGAAAGAAATATGTACATCATGGATTTAGGAGGGTTGGAAATTTGCTTTATTAAAACCACGAACAAAATTATGCTAACTAAGAGATTCTAGAGACTAATGGAGGATAAGAAATCGATATAGTGTAAATGGATTTATGCCTATTTCATTAAAAGTATAGGCATCTAGGTTGTATACTACTCACATTTCCCCTTACTACTCTTAAGTCCATCCTAAAGCTAAGAGAGAAGTATAGGACTAATTTTGTTACTCTAATTGGAAATGGGAAAACTAATAGCTTTTGGTATGACAAATGGCTCTTTATTAGACCATTGAAGTTCAATAATGCCAAATTCCTAAGGAATTCAATTCCCTTGAATTCTTCAGTAGCTACAACTATTCTCTACAAATGAAAATTTTAAAACACATCACTTTCCATTTCACTTGTTAGTGAAATCTTTGGAACTCACTGTAATGCTAAAATTGATAAATACATTTGGAAACACTCACTTGATGTTAAGTGCTCAAGTTCTTCTTACAAGAAATGTTTATGCAAACTTCTTTCTAAGCTTTTTTGGACCAAACCTATTTAGTCCAATCACTTCTACTTAGTGCAGCTTTTTCTCTATGGATTGCTATGAAAGGTCAATCAAGAACTATTGACAGAATTGGCAGATAGACATATCTTACCAATTAGTGTTGCTTATACAAAAATTTTGAGGAAACAATCGAATATTTGTTCTTCAAATGGTTATACATTGGAGACATATGGAGGGAAATACTTGGCAGACGTACGTTAGCCAATAATCTGGACAATCTAGATAGTGATCAAATCTATAAACTGGACTACAGAAACAACACAGCAAGGAAATGCTTCTGGATAGTTTTATCATCAATATTTACGGTTGCATGGGATGAGAGAAATCTCAAAACATTTAAAGACAAAAGTACTCATATAGAGCAGTTTTGTAAGGAATTGATACACCATATTTGGTTGTAGATCACTCTATAAAAGCATAAACTTCAAGATCAACAATATCTCCTCACTTTCTGGAATGTGTAAATATCTTGATTAAAACTTTTATTTGTATTTTTGTATGTCTTCATAGTCACTAGCACAGAGTATTATAAGTTATAAAGTTTGGAAACATTTTGAACCACCTTTAAGGCTTAATATATTAAATAAAAAAAAAGAAGTAACATGGTAAGAGCAGTTTCTCTTACGTGGTTATGTGTTATTTCTACCACTCTATTATATTGATGTATGGCTGAGATATATGAAGATTAATGATGTAAAGTTGAATATGACTAAAAAATTCATTAGATGCAAAGTCGCCACCTCCATCAAATTGAAAGATATTTACTTTTTATTAAATTGACATTGACATTTTTATTCTAATTATTTCTTTTAAAAAATATTTTTTTCAATATATACAATGATGAGAATTTTCTAGACATCAATGAATACTATATGATACTGAAATTTTTTTTTAGCAATAGGAGCTAATCCTCAAAAATCACAATTTACTTTCCTAAGGATGAATTTTAAAGCTTTATTATTTCTTTTAAATGAAAGCCTACAACTTTTTTTGTATTAGCAACTAATACAAACATTAATTTTAGTCTAATTTGAAAGATAGTAACAATTTCCTTTTTCTTCTAGTTTGTTACTATGATTTCCAATCCGTTGATGCCAAGTGGAAGATAAAATGTTGTTCCTTATTACATTAAAAGCTTCTTGAAGAACAATGTCAAAAGTATATAATTTTTCCTTCTTATCTCTCTCACGATTATCTTGTTCACTTTATCTTTAATAAGAAATTCAGAAGAGTTAAACACAAGTTATTATTTATAAATCTGCCAACAAAGAAAAAGTAGATTCTTGATGATTTTTTTTTACTAGAAGAACGTTGTTTAGTTTATTCCCTCTTTGATAGAAATATAAGCATCCCATAGGCAACATATATCAGTTATGTTATAGTTTTCAATAAAAGATAATATAGGTGGTAGCACCTTCGTTGACATAGAACAATGAATCAAAGAATAACAAGCATTTGAGGAATGTTGGAAATTTACAAGTGGAGTAATCTCACATCAGAAAGAGACATAAGGATGAAGTGAGTTATATATAAAGATATGACTCATAAATTATTGCTTCAAGGTTTTGAGTTGAGATATAATGTCTCGATTATATATGGACTTACTTAGATTTGGTCTAATTTCTCCCTAGGTCCCCTCAAAACCCTTCATTGGTTTTATAGTTAGGTTCACAAATTCTGTTGAATAAAAATTCACAGATTTGGGTCAAGATGAATGGGTGATTTATGGAGTGACCCAAATGGTTTCCCATGAGCTATGGGTATAAGGATGCTAGTCCGATATGGTGGATCCAATTATGAGGGGGAGATGATGGGAATTCAAAGTGGAGTAATCCCACATTGAGAAGTGATAGGTTTTGGCTTGAACTATAATATCATGATTATATATGGACTTACTTAGATCTGATCCAATTTCTTCCCAGACCCCCTTAAAACCTTCAAAGAAGATCTTTCGATTGATACGAGTAATCAAACTTATACCGACATGCAAGTGCAAGATCATTAATTTTAACATAAAATTAACATGGTGTCCAATTGATACTATTGTTTTGTTATCGTAGTTGCTCATGATTGTTTTCTCCTATTATTAATTTGATTTTGATATTTATATATTTTTCTACTCTTCTCAATTTGAATGTAAATGCCCCTGGAAAGCAAGAAGAAATTGTTAGAAAGATGACAAAGGTGATTGGCTAAGTACTTTTGTGACAATATTTATATCATAAACAATTTTTTGAATTGCATTAAGGTTACCATAAATTTTCTTGAAATATTTAATATGTTCATTAATTGAACGAGAACCCTTTGCTCTCCCATTTTCTTTACCGTCATAGGGAGTAGATGTTGCTCAAAAGTAGTCCTTACAATTTGATTTTACTTCACTCGTCCTAAACATAAAGCATCCTCAC
>JAOSBN010057688.1:0-14071 GCA_027563595.1 Erythroxylum suave | reverse complement strand
TAATTTCTTAACCAATTCTATATATTTTATAATTATCAAAACATAAAGGGATTTTTATTTGTCAACCACCATTGGTCTAACAGCTTTAACAGAAGAGGTGTATATGAAACAACCACCAGGTTATGTGTATCCTGATCATTCGGATTATGTTTGTAAATTGCGAAAAGCAATTTATGGTCTTTTCCAGGCTTCCCATGCTTAGTATGATTCTTTGAAGAAATTTATTTTATCCTACAATTTTTGTAATAGTACTAGTGATCCATCGCTCTTTATTTATAATCGTGATGGTGTTGTTGCGTATTTTCTTGTATATACTGATGATCTGCTATTGAGAAGAAATTCACAGCTATTCTTGTCCAAATTCATCATTACATTATCCACATATTTCTCCTTAAAACATATAGGTTTTTCAAATTATTTTTTGGGGATAGAAACTATTCCTACATCCATTGGGTTATTCATGTCACAACCCAAATATTTCAGGTACATTTTGGACCGTTTTGGTATATCTGAAGTGAAACCAACGTCAATGCCCTTATGTCTATCAACTACGCTGCACCTTAATGATAGTACTGCTTCGAATGACATTTCGGTCTATAAACAGATGATTGGGTCTCTTCGGTATATAACTCACACAAGACCGGATGTGGCTTTTTCAGTAAATAAGCTTGCCCAGTTTATGCATGTTCTTACAGTTACTCACTTACAGCAGGTGAAACGGGTTTATCGTTATCTCAAAGGAGCCATACACTTTGGCTTGTAGCTTAATAAGCCGAAACAGTTGGCTCTTCAGGTCTTTGGTGACTTCAGTTACCACTTCAGGCTTATAGTGATGCAGATTGGACAGGTAACAATGATGACAAAACATCTACCTCGGCTTATATTATTTACTTCGGTGGGAATCCGATATCTTGGCATTCCAGACAATAGAAAATGGTTGCACGTTCTTTAACGGAAGCTGATTATCGTTCTGTTGTGACAATGGTGGCTAAACTTCATTGGTTGAACAATTCATTATCTGAACTTCATCTTCCTTTCAAACGGTCACTGGTGCTCTTTTGTGACAATCTTGGTGCTACGTATCTCTGTAAGAATCTGGTTTTTCATACTGGAATGAAGCATATTGAGCTGGATTATCATCTTGTGCGCTAACTAGCTCAGGATGGGAAATTAACAGCTGCCCATATATCGTCACATAATCAAACAGCGGATGCCCTTACCAAACCGCTATCATCTCAGCATCATGCTGCGCTACGGCGTAAGATGCATGTTCTCGACGAAGACAAGCTCTTGCGGGGGCATATTAAGGGATAACCATAGCCTACATTGTTTTGACTGTAACAACTTCTTATTAAATTGTAACAACTTACTGTTGGATTGTAACAACTTATTGTTGAACTATATCTTTGGGTTCTAGTTCAGTGTAAATCAGTTATTATTCCTCTGTATTTAAACTCATTTTTTATTAAATGAAAAGTAGAACGATTCATGTCACTTTCTCTGCTCTTATTTCTTCCTTCATACTTGTCGGATGAATTAAAGTAGGTTGTCAACCCAGAGCTAACTAGACCCTGGGGAACTCGACTTTTTGACAAGGCGGTATACTATAAATCTATTTCCTTGCAAGGCATGACTCAAATTTCCTATTTATGTGCTATGAACTATATATATTTATATAAGATATATATTAGAATTTTGATCTCACTTCTGTCAAATTCTAAACAATTGAAAAGTACATCTTAAAACTTTAGTAGTTTTTAACCTTTTAGGTTTATTTTATAGATCATAACCAGTTGTAATGGAGTTCCTTGAGCTTAAAGGGCATGCACGTCGTGTAGCATCCCACTCTCATAAGACACATACCCAACATCCTGAGTGCTATCCCAGTATGTACCCGCGAGGGTGACTTGCTAGAATAGTCAATATTTGAACTTGTTACAATTTTTTTAAATCAGTGCACGCGTATGCAGAAATTAATAATCAAATTGGGCTCATTCTTTTCTTTTGAACATGAAAATCACATTTATTATTATTCTCATTGACAAACCTTTCCACTTTGGAAAGTTATTACATACATAAATATTCAAATATACATTGTACAGAAATTGCGGAATATATAATTTGATACAAAAATAAGAAAACAAATGCAGACGCAAACTAATTCTGACCTTTATCTCTTACCTGAATGCAGTGGTTATACTCCTGTTAGCCTAACGGGGTAACTCTTCTGAGCCTGAAAAATATTGCAAATTTTGGGTGAGTTTTTGCAAAATCAGTGAGTGACCATCCTCAATGGCTCACTCAATCACATACACATATAGTTCATATAATCATATAACACTTTGTTCAAAACATTCACATTCTCATTCAATTACAAGTTAACAGGATATTGCAACCATTCGAACATACATATTAAATGAATATGCAATGCATATGTGACTCACTTTCATTTATTACTTTATCATGACCGAGTGCCTATAACTGTCCCGTATCCATTACGGATACTGAGCTCATTGATAACTATCTCATAAGTGTTGGAGATACCGGACTTATTTTACACAGTGAGCCTTTGGCTCTTATACACTTTTTGAGCTTTAAGCTCTTTTTTCATAATATGAGCTTTAAGCTCTTCTTCACATTTTGAGCTTTAAGCTCTTTTTCGGTGGCTACTGCGGTCACAACTGCCTTCATGTTTCATACATTCTTATAATGGAATGCATCACATTCACATATTTTCAATCAGTCACATGATTTCAGATTCGCAATCACTTTCACATTCATCATCAGACCTTGGTTTGGAATTCAACAATTAAGTTAAGAATACACTTATTTCTTCTCACTCACATACAAGTACCACTTCCACTAGGCCCCATTTTATGAGCCCAACTATTCGTAATACTATGAGACGTGAGCTTGTTGGGCCCATAAGGTTATTTCCATGATGTCTCTCTAGCCAAAACCAGTTCAGACAGTGGAATCACATTTAGACTTCTTCAGAACAATTGTAACTCCATGTCTCTAGTTTATTTTGAAACAATAATTTTCTCATTTGGAGCTCTACAATTTAAGATATGATTAAACTACCAAAGTATGTTCAGTAAAACAACCAATTCATGCTCTTCAAGTCGTTTCCCTCACTTTCTTTCCATTAATCTCTTTCAAATCAACCCTAATGGATTAAAAAAAATTATGGAGAGATAGAGAAATATGTTAGGAATCTATTGATTTAAAAATGTCTTCATTTGGAGGTTTGACGATGAAGTTATGGCCAAAAGAATCAACCATCAATATGTCCTCAATCATATTGTACCCATCTTGGGACAACTGGCATAACTTTTACTAGAGATATCAAATTTTGGTCATTTTAGGACGGTTTCTAAGAATACTTCGATATCTACAACTTTTTGAAGGATATAAGAAGAGATTTTTCCATTTGGAGGGTCAAAATAAGACAAATTTGTCTCAAACGAAGTAACTAGGTCTCAAATGGGCAGTCAAATTATTTAAGAAGATTCAGACATAAGACGATCCAAACATAAGACGATGTAGGGTAAGAAGATGCAGAGTAAGAGGATGCAGGGTAAGATGATGTAGGGTAAGAAGATGCAGGGTAAGAAGATGCTAGGTAAGATGATGCAGGGTAAGAAGATGCAGAGTAAGAAGATGCTGGGTAAGACAAGGGTACGAAGATGCTGGGTAAGACGACCCAACAATACAACCAAACATACCAAGCTCTCTCCAAAGCATCTCCAATGATTCTTACATCCACTCTAACATCACTTTCATTAAAAATCTTCCCAAATTCACTTCTTCTAATGTAATGTCCCCCCTTAAACATCCAATTATCAAATTGATTTCATTAAACTCCTAATTCTCAACTCCGATGATTCCTCACGTACAATCAAGTCTCATCTTTCACTGTAGCTATCATATATGCATCCTGTGCAGCATTGCTAACTTATAATGATCATATCTCCTAACTCTAATATCCAAAAATTTCATACTTTATATCATTGGAAAGCTAGAAAGATAAGCTACAACTTTCATAAAGGAAACTTTGACTACTTTCATAAAGGCAACTTCGGCTAATTCTACCTAAATCAATACAGTGTTTCCTTTGAGTTCAAAACTCAATTCTATCCCTATAATTTCATCAACCATTACAACTCAACCAAAAGATAAATATGTACATAAACAAAAGATGGTTCTTTAATCCTTAATCTCATTATTGTATCAAAATAGATTATACACATCAACAATCCATATTAATAAATTAAAACAAAATACCAAGAATGCTCATGTTTAATATGCTTACAAAGTTATCCAAAATGGTCACTAACTTAGTATAAAAGTCTCTATCTATCTTAGAGTTTCCGATGTCTTTCAAGGATTCAACAACCTTCTTATTCTGTACCGGAGGAGTAAAATAATGGGTTGAGCTACATAGCTCAGTGGCTAATGCATTTATAGCCTTCAGCAATCGACCACAATTCAAGCATATGCATATGTATAGCTAACAATTCAAGTATTAATCAATTTAGCTCAAAACTCATATCACATAACATAGACTTTATCCATTAAACAAAACACTCAAATACATCACACTTGACAATTCAAAGATGCAATGCATAAACAAATGGCTTGAGAGTTTCGCGGAACAAAACGGATAAACCGAAGTTTACGCCGTGAGTAAAACGAGTCCGATTTCTTTGGATCTTGTGGCCTCAAGCAAGCAGCTGGGAGAAGGCCATAGGTCAACGTGCACATGACTAACGAAACGGGTTCCTCTCTTGCCCAATCATAAATAAATTTTATGCTCAATACATTCAATGACAAATCCATAATCTCATGCTACTTTTGCTTTTTCTTCTTTCCTTTTATACAAATATCATAACCTTTTTCAAGGCATAACATAATCATAATTCATCATGCATTTTCAAACATTCACAACGATTTCCATTTTAGGCAAATCAAATGTGAGCAAATCAACATACACACACATAGGCAAGAATTTGCCCAATTACACAATAACTATGAATACATTACCCACCTAAATCCTTTGCAAAAATTCAACTCAAGGTTGTCTTTCCTCTTGCTCTTAGGTATGATTCTCTTGGTTTCCTAAAACAACCAAGGTTCCATTCAAAACAACATTCTAATAGAATTCATAAACTTCAATAATCACAAAAAATACAATAAACAAAAATTAAGCTCGAATCTATCCTACCTATAATCCATCTAGGTTAGAAAACCTAAAACCTAGTTTAGAAACCCTAGAAATCAAATGGGTTCCTTCTTACTCTTCTTCCAACAAAACACCCACTCTCTCTCAAAGCCCTTCATTCTTAACACAACCCATTTCTTTAATAAAGCAAGAAGATAAGATGATTAACTTACCTTAACAAGCTTGATTTCTCTTCTTCCCATATTTTCTTCTTTTTCTCTAACTTCTCTCTTTTCTCTTCTCTTCTACGACTCTCTCTTCTCTTCTTCTAAATTTTAACACAACTTTTATCCTTGATCTTCCAATTATGCCCTCATCACTTAATACAATGTCTATTTACCCCTTCTTTTGTCTTTATCTACTAACTCCTTAAGCTAACTTAATTCTAACTTTCCCATATTAATTCTAATCTATATTCATGCATACTAAATTTAATGACCCAAATTCTAAATAAATAAACAAACAAATTGTAATTAAATAATTAAACAAATAACTCGATAATAATTGAAAAAAATTTTGGGGTCCAACAATTCTCCCCACAAAAGAATTTCATCCTCGAAATTCTTTCCTGAGTCCACAAAGAGATATGGATACTTCTCCTTGATTGCTTCCAAGGGCTCCCATATTGACTCTTCCGTCGAATGGTTCTTCCATAAGACTTTAACCAGCTTCACAACCTTATTTCTCAAAATCTTTCCCTTCAAATCTAAGATCTCAACTGGTTGCTCCTTATACGTCAAATCGTCCCTTAAATGGACCTCTGATGGTTGAACTATATGTGAAGGGTCTGATCAGTACTTCCTTAACATCGATACATGGAAGAAATTGTGAATCTTAGACAATTCTAGTGGCAAGGCTAACTTATAGGCTAAAGGCCCAATCTTTTCATTATTTTCATAAGGGCCTATGTATCTCGAACTAAGCTTGTCTTTCTTACCAAACCTTAAAACCCCTTTCCATGAAGAAGCTCTAAGGAACACTTTGTCTCCAACTTCAAATTCCATTTCCCTTCTATATGCATCCATATAACTTTTCATCCTATCTTAAGCAGTTTTAAGTCTCTCTTTCACCAATTTAATCTTATCAACTGTGCCTTGCACCAATTCAGGCTCTAAAAGCCTCCTTTCACCTTCCTCATCCTAACAAATAGGAGTTCTATACCTCCTACCCTAGAAAGCTTTATAAAGTGCCATTTGGATTCCCAAGTGATAGAAATCATTATAGGCGAATTCAATTAACAGCAGATGATCATTCCACGAGCCTTTGAAATCCATAACACAAGCTCTCAACATTACCTCCAAAGTCTGGATTGTTCTCTCTAATTGTCCATCAATCTGTGGATGGAAGGTTGTACTAAAGTGCAACTTAGCTCCCAAAGCCTCCTGTAATCTTTCCCAAAATCTGGAGGTGAACCTGAGATCTCTATCCAAGATTATAGTACTCAGAATCCCGTGAAGCCTGATTATCTCATCTATATATTTCTTGGTCACAACATTCAAAGAATTCATCTGTGTAATTGGCAAGAAATGTCTTGACTTAGTTAGCCTATCAACAATCACCTATATTGCATCATGCTTCCTGCTAGTTTTTGGCAATCCCATCAAAAAATCCATCGTAATCTTATCCCATTTCCATTCAGGAATCGACAAAGGTTTAAGCTTACCGATAGGTGCTTGATGTTCTACTTTAACTTGCTAACACACTAAGCATCTTTTAACATACTCTGCAACATTTTTCTTCATTCCTTTCCACCAAAAATGTTCTTTTAAATCTCTATACATTCTCTTACTTCCTGGGTGCATTACATAAGGCGCATTGTATGCCTTATCAAGAATCTCATTTTTCAACTCTTGCATATTAGGAATACATAGTCTGCTACCTACTACCATCCGTCCATCTTCCCTTACCTCTATTTCAGAAGGTTTACCATTTTTAATCTCTTCTCTAAGCTTGCTCAAATACTCATCTTGCTTCTGCAGTTCCTTAATCTTCTCATTCAACACTAGCCTTCCTATAAATTAGCGAATACAAACCCAAATTTAGCTTGCCTTAATGTCACCCTGAGTTTGACTAATTCCTTCAACGAAGGAAGATACACTGTCTCCACATATGCCATAATTGATTTTCTACTCAGTGCATCCGCTACTACATTAGCTTCCCTTGGATGATATTCTATCATCAATTCATAATCCTTTAGTAGCTCTAACCATCTTCTCTGTCTCAAATTCAATTCTTTTTAGCTCATTAGATACTTAAGACTCTTGTGGTCTGTAAACACCCTGGTGGTGACGCCATATAAGTGGTGTCTCCATATTTTCATCGCAAAGATTATAGCAGCTAACTCCAAGTCATGCGTAGGATAATTCATCTCATAAGGTTTCAACTGCCTAGAGGCATAGGTAATCACTTTATCTCCTTGCATCATCACACACCCTAATCCCTTCCTTGAGGCATCACTATACACTATGTATCTATCACCATTAGGAGGCAAAGTCAAAATTTGTGCAGTTGTGAGCCTATTCTTCAATTCCTCAAAACTATTATGGCACTCCTCTGTCCACACAAACTTCTGATTCTTCTTTGTCAATTTGGAAAGTAGAGCTGTTATCATAGAAAAGCCCTCCATAAACCTTCTGTAATACCCGACTAAGCCCAAGAAACTTCTCACTTTAGCTACATTCTTAGGTGCTTCCCATTTCACAACTGCTTCTATCTTCCTTGGATCCATATGCACTCCTTGCTCCAAAATCATGTGTCCAAGAAATGCCACTATCTTTAGCCAAAATTCACATTTGTTGAATTTGGCATATAACTCTTCCTTCTTTAATGTCTTCAAGGCAATCCTTAAATGCTCTTCATGCTCCTTATCACTTTTGGAATAAATCAGTATGTCATCAATGAAGAATATGACAAATCAGTCTAAGAAAGGCTTAAAGACTCTATTCATTAAGTCTATAAAGGCTGCAGGGGCATTCGTTAATCCAAAGGGCATAACTAAGAACTCAAAGTGCCCATACCGTGTTCTGAAAGCAGTCTTCGACACATCAGACTCCTTTATCCTCAACTGGTGATAACCTGATCTATAATCTATCTTAGAAAAGACCCTTACCCCTTGCAATTGGTCAAAAAAATCATCTATGCGTAGAAGCGGATATCTATTTTTGATAGTGACATGATTGAGCTTCCGACAGTCCACACACATTCTTAATGATCTGTCTTTCTTCTTCACAAAAAGCACTGGAGCTCCCCAAGGCGAAGAGCTAGGCCTAATGTATCCCTTCTCCAATAACTCTTCCAATTGCTCCTTAAGCTCCTTCAATTCCGATGAAGCCATTCTATAAGGTGGAATCGATATTGGTGCAGTACCCGGAAGAAGCTCAATGGGAAACTCAATTTTCCTAGGGAGTGGTAGTCCTAGTAATTCCTTAAGAAAGACATCCAGGAATTCCATGACCATAGGAATAACTTCTAACTTTCCTCTATCTGCCTTCATGTCTACCACATAGGCCAAAAATGCTTCACACCCTTTCTTTATCATCTTCTCTGCTATTAGAGCCGAAAAAATCCTAGACGGACTTGCTTTCTTATCCCCCATAAACATTACCACTCTACCTTCCTCCAATTCGAACTTCACTGTCTTCTGTTTATAATCCAAATGGGTGTTATACTTTTCTAAAGTATCCATGCCCAGTATCACATCTAATCCCCTCATCTTCAATGGTATTAAATCCACTACTAAATGTTTCCCATAGACTTGACTGATAATAATATACTAGCCGATTGGAGTGTTAACCATCAAAGGAGTTTCCAATGGGCTCAGTTCTCTGCCATGCACAGTTCTACTTGATGAAACAAATGAATGAGTAGAACCCGGATCAATCAAAACAATAATATTATCATCAAATAATGTAACTGTACCAGTCACAACTTTTGGAGCGATTTCTACATCCTCCCGTGTCAGTGCAAATACTCTAGCTGATGATTGCCCCTTTAGTCTTCCTAAAGGGTTCACCTGCTTGGTCACATTAGAACTACCCACTTTAGTTGTCATCTTCTGTCCCCCAGTCTCAGCCCTCCTTGAAGCTTGCATCTGAGTTTTCTCCTATCTAGCATAATGAAGGCACTCTCTAGCCATGTGCCCTTTTTCTCCACGATTGAAGCAAGCTCCTGTCAGTTGATAACACTCCCCTCTATGGAGTTTTCGCAGTGATCACATTTGGGGATGGACGACTTATATCCTCCTACTTTTTTGCTGCCTCCAGTCGTTGAGGCCTACTAAGAAACGGTTCTCAACTGCCTAGATCTACTTGCACCGTTGCTCCTCTCCTCAGACTACATAAGGAAAGTCCTGGCACTCCTTTCTAACATAGGAGTACCACCTTTCCTCCTGAATTGTTCTTTTCCCTTTCTCTTTCTATTCACTGCACTCTTGATGTTATACACATTCTCAACCCTTAGCGTTGCTTCAACCAACTGCTGAAAATCACAAAAGTTCTTCATCATTACCTTTTCTCTAATGGCCAAATGCAATCTCGATTCAAATCTACGGCACTTAGCTGCCTCACTCATCATCATCTCAGATCTGGATAGCTGCGTAAACTGACGCTTATACTTACTCACTGTTATCTCCCTCTACGTAAGACTCAGAAATTCCCTCTGCCTTTGATGGATATACACTTCAGACAAATACTTCTTCATATACACTGCTAAGAAATCTTTCCATGCGAGCACTGACAGTTTCAACTGACTCCCTGGCACACTCTCCCACTAATGCAGAGCATCTCCCTGTAGCAAGCTTGCAGCATACACAACTTTCTCATCATCATCATAATCCATCTGATCTAGTATCCTCTCGGTCTTTCTTAACCAAGTTTCGGCTTCTTCTAGATTTGTTGTCCCATAGAAATCCACTACTCCATACTTCCTCAGCTTATCAAACTGCTTCCCCATCTTAGTTGGGGTTGGAGCAGAAGTTTGTGGCATCTGGCCAATTGCCTGGACAAATGCTTGAGCAAATGCCTGAAACATCCTCGAATCCAATGGCTTAGGCACTTGCTCCTACGGAAGAGGAGACTCCCGCGTTTGTGATCAAACGGGCTCATTACCTTGCCCTACAAAAGCCTCAGCATTTCTTAGGGCTATAAACTCATCGGTACTCTCCTCTCTTGGTTGAGAGTCAGGTGCAATTGATCTTTGCAAAACTCCTCATGTCCATTTACGAGGTGGCTTCTTACTCCTTTAATTAAACCACTAACGATTAGCTTACATTTTGTTTTAATCTTATTTCCTACATGTATGCATGATATGCATGTCACTTAATGCAATCAATCAATTTACAATACAAACAATTTATCACAAAACATAACAATTTATACCACTATGCATTCTAAGCCTAGGAAAAACCTAAACTATGATACCAAAAGATGTTAGGCCCCGTTTCTGGAGCCCAACTATCCGAAACACCATGAGATGTGAATGTGTTAGGCCTATAAGGTTATTCCATGAGGTCTCTCTAGCCAAAACTAGTTTAGACAGTGGAATCACATTTAGACTTCTTTAGAACAATTGTAGCTCCATGTCTCTAGTTTATTTGAAACAATAATTTTCTCATTCGGAGCTCTACAAATCAAGATATGATTAAACTACCAAAGTATGTTCAGTAAAATAACCAATTCATGCTCTTCAAGTTGTTTCCCTCACTTTCTTTCCATTAATCTCTTTCAAATCAACCCCAAAGGATAACAAAATTTTGATGGAGAGATAAAAAAATATGTTAGGAATCTATTGATTTAAAAATCACTTTATTTGGAGGTCGGACGATGAAGTTATGGCCAAAAGAATCAACCATAATTATGTCCTTAATCTTATTATACCTATCTTGGGACAATTGGCATAAATTTTACTAGAGATATCAAATTTTGGTCATTTTAGAACAGTTTTGAAGAAGACTTCGAGATCTACAACTTTGGTGAAGGCTTTGAAAGAGATTTTTCCATTTAGAGGGTCAAAATAAGACAACTTTGTCTTAGATGAAGTAACTAGGTCTGAAATGGGTCAGTTGAATCAATCTAAGAAGATCCAGACATAAGACGATCCAGACATAAGATGATGCAGGGTAAGAAGATGCAGGGTAAGAGAATGTAGGGTAAGAAGATGTAGGGTGAGAGGATGCAGAGTAAGACGATGCAGGGTAAGAAGATGCTGGGTAAGACGATATAGGGTAAGAAGATGTAGGGTAAGAAGATGCTGGGTAAGACGATGTAAGGTAAGAAGACGCAAGGTAAGACGACCCAACAATACAACCAAAAATACAAAACTCTCTCCAAAGCATCTCCAATGATTCTTACATCTACTCTAACATCACTTTCACAAAAAATCTTCCCAAATTCACTTCTTCTAATGTAATGTCCCTCCTTAAACATTCAATTACCAAATTGATTTCATTAAACTCCCATTTCTCAACTCCATTGATTCCTCACGTACAATCAATTCTCATCTTTCACTATAGCTGTACTATATGCATCCTGTACAACACTGCTAACTTATAATGATCATATCTCTTAACTCCGATATCCAAAAATTTCATATTTTATATCATTAGAAAGCTAGAAAGATAAGCTACAACTTTCATGAAGGCAACTTTGGATAATTCTGCCTAAATCGATACAAGTTTTTCTTTGAGTTCAGAACTCAATTATACCCCTACAATTTCATCAACCATTACAACTCAACCAAAAGATAAATATGTACACAAACAAAAGATGGTTCTTTAATCCTTAATCTCATTACTGTATCAAAATAGAGTTTACACATCAACAATCCATATCAGTAACTTAAAACAAAATGCTAAGAATGCTCATGTTTAATATGCTTACAAAGCTATCCAAAATGTTCACTAACTTAGTACAAAAGTCTCTATCTATCTTGGTGTTTCTGATGCCTTGCAAGGATTCAACAACCTTCTTATTCTGCACCTGAGGAGTAAAATAATGGGTTGAGCTATACAACTTAGTGGCTAATGCATTTATAGCCATTATTAGTCGACCACAATTCAAGCATATGCACATGTATAGCTGACAATTCAAGTATTAATCAATTTAGCTCAAAACTCATAACACATAACATAGACTTCATCCATTAAACTCAACACTCAAATGCATCATACTTGACAATTCAAAGATGCAATGTACAAACAAATGGCTCGAGAGTTTCATGGAACGAAATGGATAAACCGAAGTTTACATCGTAAACAAAACGAGTCCAATTTCTCTAGATTTCATGGCCTTAAGCAGGTAGCCGGGAGAAGGTGATAGGTCAACGTGCACATGACTAATGAAATGGGTTCCTCTCTTGCCCAATCATAAACAAATTTTATGCTCAATACATTCAATGACAAATCCATAATCTCATGCTTCTTTTGCTTTTTCTTCTTTCCTTTTACACAAATATCATAACCTTTTTCAAGGATAACATAATCATAATTCATCATGCATTTTCAAACATTCACAACGATTTCCATTTTAGGCAAATCAAATGTGAGCAAATCAACATACACACACATAGGCAAGAATTTGCCCAATTACACAATAACTATGAATGCATTACCCACCTAAATCCTTTGCAAAAATCCAACTCAAGGTTGTCTTTCCTCTTGCTCTTGGGTATGATTCTCTTGGTTTCCTAAAACAACCTAGGTTCCATTCAAAACAACATTCTAATAGAATTCATAAACTTCAATAATCACAAAAAATGCAATAAACAAAAATTAAGTTCGAATCTAACCTACCCATAGTCCATCTAGGTTAGAAAACCCAAAACCTAGTTTAGAAACCCTAGAAATCAAATGGGTTCCTTCTTCCTCTTCTTCCAACACAACACTCACTCTCTCTTAAAGCCCTTCATTCTCAACACAACCCATTTCTTTAATAAAGCAAGAAGAAAAGATTATTAAATTACCTTAACAAGCTTGATTTCTCTTCTTCCCACGTTTTCTTCTTTTTCTCTAACTTCTCTCTTTTCTCTACTCTTGTACGACTCTCTCTTCTCTTCTTCTAAATTTTGAGACAACTTTTATCCTTAGTCTCCCAATTATGCCCTCATCATTTAATACAATGTCTATTTACCCCTTCTTTTGTCTTTATCTACTAACTCCTTAAGTTAACTTAATACTAACTTTCCCATATTAATTCTAATCTCTATTCATGCTTACTAAATTTAGTGAACCAAATTCTAAGATAAATAAATAAACAAACAAATTGTAATTAAATAATTAAACAAATAAGTTGATAATAGTTGAAAAAATTTTCGGGGTCCAACAACTTCAATATCACATTTATGCATCAATTCTTGGACCTTCATTTGTCCAGCATCAACATAAGAAAATCACATTCGTATCAATTATATTCACATTGCATAATAATCATAACCATAGTCATTCAATGCAGAAATTGAAATCAAATCAAACAATGAAATGAAACCATCTAGGTCGACTCACAGTACACTATAGATTAGCATTAGCTTCCATGATTTGGAAACGTCTGAATGCTGAAGTTTATCCTGCATATCTAAATTATGAAATACACACGTTGCACACACATTAATAATTGCACAATCATAAGTATCCTTCATGCACAAATGTGTATATGGAATGTGCACAATGCATTCTCAATCACAATCCTGGGTATCTTTTCATTATTCTCGTCACATTGTCAATCATAAATCAACACTCACCTAAGTCTAATTTGTACTTAGGGTTTATACCTCAATAAAACCATTAGAATCAAATTTCATAACTCAATTGTTCATTTTAGATTTTTTTCCAAAAACATACTTTTGAGTCTATTGTTC
>JAOSBN010057638.1:0-14074 GCA_027563595.1 Erythroxylum suave | reverse complement strand
TATCATATAATAATTGATACAAATAATAAAATGTAATAATAATAAAATTAATACTAAGTAAAACATTAATACTAATACTAATAATAATAATAATAATAATGAATGATACAAATAATAAATTTAATAATAATCAAACTATTAATAAGTAGCTAATTAATATTAAACTAATAATATTAATCAATTTCATAAGATTAATCAAACTAATTATATTAATAATTATTATTCATAATTAATACTTACTAATAATATTACTAATAATATTAATACTTATTATTAATAATAGTAATTAATAACTAATGACAATATTCATATATACAATAAATTCACAATTAAATGTTAAATTCGATAAATTAAAATTTTAAATTAAACATTTTATCGAAATTAAGTATTCAAATTATCAAATTAACACAACAATTACAAAAAAAAAGTTTTAAACATCATAAAAGGCATTTTATCGAACACCTCATAGGCAATATGTGTTATCTCAATCTAATCACAAATCAATTGCATTTTTCCATTATTTACCAACAATAACACATATAAACATCAAATAAACCAATAATTACACGAAAAAATCGCAAATAGCAACAATAATCAAGCAAGATTTCATCATCAAACACTCACAATTAACACTAAAAACATGATTTTTTTTTAACAGAAATAACACACCCATTAGAGAGTTTACCTCAAACACTACACGATGAGTAAGAAAACAGTCAAAAAATGGCCGAAAAATGCGAGAGAAGGGGTCAAAAAATAGAAGGCGACCGCGAGGAGAGAAGAAGAAATGTGTGGAGGGGAGGGGAGGCGGGGTGCGCGAGTTAAAGGCACTGGATTACCGACGGAATGTAGATTCTGTTGGTAATCTAGGTTTTCCCTCATCGCCTTTAACAAAACGACGATGCAACTTGCCGACAGTTACTGACGGAAAATAAATTCCGTCGCTAAATTTGATAAACCGCGTGAAATCTGTTCGCGTTAAAATCGATGAATCACCGACGGAATATATATTCCATCAGTGATTCAGGTTTATCGTCTCGTCTTCATCCAAACAATGACATTTGGTTAAATAAATGACCGTCAGTTATTGACGAAATCTATATTCCGTCGGTATTTAAGTTTCCTAGTTACCTATTTATTATAGTTTCTTGTTGCGACGGAACACAAATTCTTTCAGTAAAGTTAATTTTGCTGATACCGACGGAACAGGTTATGTTGGTATATAACGTTGCCCAAATACTTTTACCGACAGTATCTCTACCGTCGCTAATTGGGCGAAGCTAATTAATTGCGGGAGTAATTCCCGCATTTATTACTGACAGAAGTTTCTATTTCGTTGGTATATGTGCCGACGGAACAATGTCTGTCGGTATGTGTTCGAAGCAATTAAATTACGGGAGCTGTTCCCGCAATTTTTTCCGACCCTGTAGGTTTTGTCATCGCTATATGCCGTCAGAGATTTTGCGCGAAATTCGTTCCCTCTAATATTGCCGACGATATATGATTCCGTTGCTATATACGAAAACTAAACTAAATTTACCGATGGAAAGTAATATTCTGTTAGTAAATAACGTCTGTTTTATTTTTGTCGGAAATAGTCCGACGCTATTTAGTGATTTTCTTGTAGTGTGTGAATATGATTGATTGAAAATATGAGAATGTGAAGCATTCCAATATATGAATGCATGAAAGATAAAGGCAGTTGTGATCAAAGTCGCCGGTATAAAGAGCTTGAAGCTCAAACTGTGATAAGAGCCTTAGGCTCGATTGTGAATGTACCCGGTATCCACTAAGGGATACGGGACGTCATCTAATATAGTCCAGTATCCACTAAGGGATATGGGCTAGATAAAAAGGCACTTGGTCACAATGAAAATAATAAATGAAAGTGAGTCTCATATATAGGGCATTTATGATTGATATGTGTATTTTGTATGAATAAAATATCTTATATGATCGTTCTGAAAATGATATGTGATGCTCCATGCAAAAATGCAAAGATGTGAATTATATGTTACATGTATTGATGTGTTGCACGAATTTAGTAAACCATCGATGATGGTTACCTCATTGAGTTCACAAAACTCACCCAAAGTTGACATTTCAGGACCGAGTGAGGATTTTAGCTACTGAGAGACACTATAAGAAGTATATTTTTGTACCTTTGGGAAGAAGAAGAAATGGCTCAAAGGTTGGTCAGGTAGGACTGAAAAGATTAGATAGACTTCTTGTGTAATTTCCTCTTTCATGTAGCGTATTTTTTTATATTAGGCTTGATATTGTACGTACTCTTGTGTTATTAGAAACTTTTGAAGTACCAATATGGATATGGAAAAATGCTTTGTAAATTTGGTTTTTATGAAATGAAATAAGGAATACAGTTTGGATTTTGATTTTAAAAAAATAATTTGGTGACTTTTATATATACAATAGTTGATGCCATGACTTCTTAGATATATTGCCATGTTATAAATTGAAGGTGAGATAGTAAACATGTCATTACTATAGATTGTATACTAGAATGTCCATAGGGCATTTTGGTATGTAGTTTATGGTAATAGAGTGTTACATATATTGCTTCTGTCGTAAACCTACCAGGTCTAAATCTAAATTGGTTAGCTGACATAGAAGCAGCTCTCCGGACTCTCTTTTCAATTACTTTCTCCCACAACTTCATGGTGTGACTTAGTATTTTGATGCCTCTATAGTTGTGACAATGTTAGATGTCCTTTTTGACCTTGTATAATGGGGTCAACCTACTCAATCTCCATTCATCTGGCATTTTAGATGACTTTAGGATCATAATAAAAAGCTGAAGTAACCACTCATTGCCAACAACTCCTATTCACTTCCATACCTTTATAGGGATCTCATCCGACCCTACTACCCTTCCGCTCCCCATCTCCCTTAAAACCTTTGTAATTTCTCCCTTCTGACTCTTTCACATTGAGATCAATTAAGAAAAAGCTTCGACATGGAGGGTTTGTCTAACTTTATGCAGACTAAGATGCCTTCATTATACTGGCTATAAAAGTATCTCTGCCATCTACTCTTGATGGTATGGGCCTCCGTGAGTACCTATCCTGCTTCATCTTGTATACAATAGACTAGGTTAAAATCCTTCGTCTTACGTGCCCTATCTCGTGCCAGTTTGAAAATTTTTTGTGCTCCCTTATACATACCCAAATCCATGTACATGGTCTCGTATGCTTCTCCTTTAGCCACTGAAACTGTCTTTTTTTCCTTCTGCTTTGCCAGTTTGTACCTTACTCTATTAGTTTCTCGCTCCGCCTCTGTTGTACTTACTAATAGATCTTTGTGTGCTTTTTTTTTGCCTTTACTGTCCCCTGGACCTCTTCCGATCACCACTAAGATTCCATCCGCCCGCCCCCTTCCCTTGAGATACTCCTAGGAGTTTTATGGTGGTTTCTCTCACTACAGGGGCTGCTGCCTCCCACATCCGATTAGCATCTCCTCTTATGGACCACGTGGCTCTATACCGAATTTGAGTCCTAAATTGTTCCACAATGTCCCCTTTTAGATTCCACAATCTAATTTTACAACATCACTTAGTAAATTGATATGTCCTCTATCCCTTAATTCCTAGATCTAAAACCAACAATTTATATTGGGTTGATAAACATAAAGTTGGAAACACTTTGCAATCCTTGCACCATGCTTTGTCTCTCTTCTTGATAAGGAAATAATCAATTTGCATCTTGGTTGTGCTACTTTGAAACATCACTAAGTGTGTCTCATTTTTTTAAAATAAGGAATTTGCTATCACTAACTCATACACTATGGCCATATCTAATAAGGCATTTCCACTTTCATTCTAGCACCATATCCAAAGCCCCCATGAGTTCCTATATATCCGTCTGAAATAACCCCTATATGCCCATTAAAATTACCTCCTAAGATAACCTGCTTAGTGTTAGGGATTTGTAGAAGCACTCCATCCAGTGCTGCCTAGAATAAACATTTTTGTTGTTCGTCTAAACGAGCTTAAGGTGCATAAGCACAAACTACATTGAGAACAACATTGCTAATAACAATTTTAGCATCATAATCCTATCATTTACTCTTATGATCCCCACCACTTGGTTTATAAGTTCCTTGACCATTAGGATACCTACCCTATTTTGTTTTTACGTACTTCCCAAGTACTATAGTTTGAATCCTCCTATCTCCTTTGCTTTAGCTCTCAACCAATTAGTCTCCTGAATGTAGGTTATTTGTATCATGTACTTGTCTAAAATCTCTACCAATTCTAAAGACTTTCCTATGAGGGTTCTAATATTCCAAGAGCCTATTTTTATTATGTTGTCCCCTTTATTATTCTTGCATGTTACATGTACCGAACCGCTTGCGTAGATCTCATCCACGTAATTAAAAGGGATCCCTCCTAACTCTTGGCCCTCACATTTTCCCGTAGTCACTATCCTAAAAAGTCCTTTGAAAAAATAAGTAAAACAAATAAATAAAAATTTAAATAGTTTACCAACGGAAGAGAGCCTCAGTATTACACAAGGAATAACAGTATGAAAACAATAGGCATGATTGATTAGTGCATGTATAGAAACTCACTAAAATAATAATAATCTGTTGAATCCCGCACAATACAATGTCGTGGTCCAATTGGAAGCAGTTGTAAAAAAAATCAATGCTTGTCAAAGCTGAAGTGCCCACTAAGAGTTTACTATAGTGGCATGTAGGAGAAAGGGTTCCTGTGTCAAGTAAGGAGAGAGTCTAGAGAGGGAGATTTTTGGAAGATGTTGATAAATCACTTTATAAAAAAATTACTAAAGGCCTTGTCTTATAAAGTAAGGCACGTAAGAAAAATTGAGCGAAGTACTAACGGGTCGTAATGGGAAAAGGCTAGTGGCTTTTTGTGGATAGTAACAGACTTGTCAGGAGGCTCGAGAATGCTAATGGAGAGAACGATTAATTAATGGATTACAAGAAACCACGTAGCTCCGTCCTGTTAAACGGTCCTGTACAGTCTAATCAATATCTATAAACAAAGAATGGACTATACCCCGAGCTAGCTTATTCATTAATCAAATCACCTAGTCCAGGTTCCCTAAAGATAGTCATGGAAAATATTCAAGAAAAACTAGAAAAGGAAGAACGCATTTGATCCTGGCTGCAAACTTCAATTGCTATCAAAACCATGAGATTCATAGCACACAAAAGACATGAAAAAGAGAATTTAACGACACTACAAAATATAACTAAAAATAGATATCATACAAAATTGAAAAACCAAAAGTAAGTACAAGGATGGCTAGAACTGCCACCCCTTTACCTCCACACATGGTTGGAAGCCATTAGTGAGTGTATTACCACTTAAAGACCAAAGAGAGCAGCTACTTCTATCCCACATCAATGTAGACTTTTCGTGAAAGTGAGTAAACATATACCTGGGTTGATGATCGTATGAAATCCATTAGCAATGAATGCTAGTGGGGGAATGCTCCTGACGCTATAACTATTTTCTTCAGTGACTGGTGTGGAATGCTTTCCCATTCTTGTAGAAATTTAGAAATAAAGAAAACTAATTAAAGATGGAGAAACTGTACCGTGATCGGCCTTACACTTTCAATCAATTACACCTTTGAGATTTCGCACGATCCTACGTACCATTAACAATGCAATGCCTGAATCCTCAAAATTTAACCCCATAGCTGCACTCTCCACACTAACACCTCAATAACATTCTGATCTCAATGCCACCATCCTCTACCAAAACCCACCACCTCTCCTCCCCCTCCTCATCTCTTACCCTCCCGCACCTCTAATCTCTTTCTCTCCACCACAAAGCTCTCCTCATCAGCAAACATCTCCCACCTTCTCATTGCTCTCTCACATCCCACAAATACAAAAATGCAACTATTTTTTATTCATTTATTGCAATGGATGGGTAAAAGAGCTTGGACCAGAGAGATAAAAACAGACCATCCGTCTCGACTGATACAAAAGATAATAAAAATGTGTATGATTAATTTGAAAATGGACGAAATGATCAAACCCAACAAGAACATCTTCATACTGTCCAACTAAAGCAATATGGCAGGCTGCAGAGGCATTGTGAAAAATACAACCACCATCATTACCACAAGAAGTGGGATGATGTCGTGCTTCCGGAATGCCAACCCCACACCGACCTTCTCCAGTTCTCCACCACACCAACCTTTGACTGTTTGAGTAACTAAAATATTTCTAAGAAACAAAAACAAAAAAGCCAGCAAAGTTGACTGAATCTAACTTCCAATTGAACATTTTTTTTGACTGGCGGCCTTGACTTTGACCTTTGACCAATTACTTGTTTTGAGTTAAATGAAACCAAACCAAACATACCCAAATTCCCACCTAAGCAGGGTATGGGGAGGGTAAGATGTACGCAGTCATGCCCATATCTTCGATGGAGATACAGAGACTGCTTCCTTATAGACCCTCGGCTAAGGTAAGAGCAAAAACAAATAACAACAAACAAACAAACACAATCAACAAAAACAAACACAAAAACAAATCCAAACAAACAAAAAACAAATAGAATAGACTAATGTGAGTACATCACTGTATAAGTATAACAATATATGCATATGCATGGAGACTATAACCTATAGAATGCACATGAAACTGAAAATATATAAATACATGAAGATGTAAATATGTGAGCAGGCATAAGTAGAGATATATAAAAATTAAAATCAAGAAATTAACGTAATAAAAATACCAATAAAATAAAATAAATACCAATAAAAAAAGTACACTAGGTACATAATATATATAATTACATACATATTAATATACATATACACTTCCTATATGACCTATTCCTGATCTAACGTCTACTATCTATTATAGAAGAGGTAGAACATAATCATCTCTTATAGGATACTCTGATTCCACCTAAACGTTTTCTACTTATCCTAGGCAGAGGTCGTATCCTCATGGGGCTTCAGTAGGAGGGCAAATGGTCGTTCGGAGGTACGCTCAACCAGCAGACAGACTATTCGCTGAATTAAGAGTCTACAACCAATTTGTAGCCTTTCGATTTCGTGAAGGGCTACATATATGAATGACAGGTCCAAACAATACACAAAATACACACGTATTACATTTACTACTTTAGACTACTCCAAGTGTCGACCTGTATATCTTTGTCTCCCACACTTCAGATCACAGGTCATGTTCTCATAATAGTCTAAAGCCTGCTTTATCCCTCACGCCCCTGCGTGCTCTATACGTCTAATATCGAAATTCTGCAGTGCCAACTGTTTCTATCAGATGTCATATCCTCAGATAGATTCCTGTAGGTCCAGTCTGATCTGCTCCTCCCATGTCCTCCTTGGCCTCCCTCGACCTTGCTTTCCTTCTATTTGAATCCCTTCAACTCGCCTGACTGGTTTCGTCACACTTCTTCTGCACACATGTCCGAACCGTCGCAATCTCCACTCCCTCATCTTGTCTCCGATAGCGGCGATGCCTAACTTCTCTCTGTACACCTTATTTAGTATTCTAGCTAATATTGTACAACCACACATCCATCTCAAAATTCTCATCTCCGCTACTTCAAACTTTCGCGCTTGCGCTACCCTCGGCCAACATTCAGAGCCATAGAGCATAGCCAGTCGTATGGCCGTCCTATAGAATTTTCCTTTCAACCTTAGTGGAAAATTCCTATCACATAGGACTCCAGTTTCTGTTCTCCATTTCACCCATCCAACTTGGATGCGATGAATTAAATCGCTCTCAACATCTCCATCCTCTCGTATGATAGAGCCTAGATTTTTAAAACTATCTTTTTGGGTTATTACGTGAGTTCCAATCCGAACTTCTTATCCGTCATCCTCTAAACTCTGTGCAAAATTGCATGCCATGTACTCGGTCTTCGATCTACCTAACTGCAGACCGTTTGATTCCAAAATCTATCTCCACATCTCTAGCTTCCTATTAACTTCGTCTTTCGTCTCTCCGACCAATACAATGTCATCTGCGAACAACATACACCATGGCACCGCATCTTGTATGTCATTTGTGATGACATCTATTATTATCGTAAAAAGAAACGGGCTTAAAGCTGAACCTTGATGCAATCCTATATCCACCAAAAAATACTTTGTATCTCCCACTGGCGTTCGCACACAAGTTCTAGCAGTCTCGTACATATCTTTTATAGTCCTGACATATAGGACTATAAAGGTAAACTAATTGAACTAATTCAACTATGACCTTTGACCAATTACTTATTTTGAGTTAAACTACAAAAAATGTTTATCATCAGATAATATTTGCTGGCACGAAGCCTTAACTGAGAAAGATAACTATGTAATATTTCAAAATTCAAATTTGATTTATTTCTCTTTATTCGAATAGGTAACAATATAATTTTTAAAAGGAAATAAATCCAGTTATTTTTTATAGGATAAATGTTTCCTTTTTTGCAGAAACTTTCTTAATGAACTTATCTAATTTATTAGAACTGATTCCACAATATCCGAAAGGATCTTGCTAATCATATAATTTGAAAATCAGTTCCAAGATATTGTCAATTTTTTTTCTAAACGTCTGGATATTGAAAGATGTTAACAAAGATGGATTCAAAGACAACTTATAATATAAGTGAAGCAACCACTACTTAAAGAAAATGTCTATTTAAGGAAGAACCATTGCATTTGCAAACACATCATATTTTTTAAATACATTAGTAGCATCAATATTATGAAAAAGTCATATCTTTATCAAATTGTTTGTGCCTTAGAAAGTGAAAATACTTTATTAGAGAGATTGGCTTACATATGGAAACCCTATATTCATTTTTTTTAAGAGCTTGTAGAGGCTTGTTAAACACTGCGATTGTGGAAGGATAAAGGACCTTGAAAAACATATACTTGTGAGCATAGAAAGGCTCATCAAAATTTATTACTTAGACTTTTGAAGTGAAATATTGAAGTTGGATACCTGGGGATTAAATGTAGGCTTTGTTATAAGCCGAACTAGTATAAATCGACTGTGTCATTTTTCTCTCTTCTTAACTTTTAAATTCCGCATTATAGTGTTTGTGTTTTCAATTTGCAAGAGACTCCTTCAGTTTTAGAATTGAATAAACTCCTTCTGTTTTAATATTGTAAGCGGTTCCTTTCAGTTTGAACGTCAACAGGCTTCTTTCATTTTAAACGTTTACAAGCTTCTTTGGTTTTGAACTTTAACAGACTCCTTTATTTACAGACTCATTTCATTGAATTTTAGCAAGCTCTTATCATTTACACAAATTGATAGTAACTTGCAAAAATGTTTAAGTCACACACAGTTCACCCTCCTTTTGCATGTGCTTGCTTTATTATTTGGTATTAGAGCAAAGTTTCACACTTATTGCATTTCACAACAGGTGATAGATCATGGCAATCAATTTGAGCAGTCTTAAAGGACAGTCCGTCTCAAAGCCTCCTTATTTCAGTGGAAACAATTATACTTATTAGAAATAGAGAATGACCATTAATCTTCAATCTTTAGATATCAAAATCTAGTAAGCTATCAAAGTTGAAGCTACACTCTTGCCACTAATGACATAGAAGTATGGACTGATGCTGATAGAAGAAATGCACAACTAAATGCCAAAGCAAGACATCATCTGATATGTACACTATCTTTAAAGGAATATGAAAAAATATCCTACTATTTTACAGCAAAGGAAATATAAAACAAACTTCAAGTTACTTTTGAAGGAACGAATGAGGTAAAGAAATATAGAATAAGTCTTTTAGTGCATCAATACGAAACTATTTGCATAGAACTAAAGTATCTAAAACTGTGATCGTTGATGATAATCATATAATAAACACATGAAAACATTAAAAAAGGAGGCACTGAAAAAAGAGATCAACATTCTCAAGGATTTACTATCCAAATTTACTAAGGGAAGTAAAACTAGAAATCATGATAGGAGCTCAAAAGAATTCCAATAATAGGCATGATATTGGGTATACTTAAGGGAGTGAACTAAAAACCAAGAGTATATTTTCCAAAAGAAAGCAATTGCATAATGAAGAAACATTGCCTAGGTTAAAAATGAGCATAGAGCATTCACATCTATACATACGCAAATCATATGTACATACCATATACACTAGGGCTCATTATAATAGCAAGCCTCAATTTTTCATATATAGATCACAATATAGACCTAAAACTTAACACTCTTAAGGGAAGAATAGGGATAGCTTCTATGATAACATTCAATCCTACTTACACTTCTATATGCTCAAAGAAGCATACACTAAGATTTCATTCATAGTAGGCATCGTATATAATTATTATAAGAATTTTCATTACCTTAGGAAAATATTCAACATCTTTAATATCCAAAGGAATATACCTCATTACACATATATTCAAAGATGTCCAAGCAATACATTTATGCATCATAAGTACTCAGATAACAAAGTATATCATTTTTTATGGTAAGTATACACATGTTGATAAAATTTGTTTTCTTAAACAAACAATGACAAGCCATTGAAATTGCAGGCTACAAAGTAGAAAGAGAATAACAATTAAGGACTCAAGCCCATTTAGGTACCTAAAACATATTAATTACCTTATTTTGTAGAGATCTAAGAGAAAAGGAAAATGATATATGACAAAGATGGAATTTATTAATTTAAGTATTATTTTTGCAGAGTTTACAATTTTTGTCATAATGAATATAATCTTTTTGTATCTAAGAAAGTCTTAAAGATGTTGATAAGGGATGTGGAGAAATTTCCCTTAAAGAGAACAATAATCTTTACCTGAGAATTTTTAAAAAGTCAATTACTAAACTAAATTAATAAGAGAGAAAAGAAAAATGAGATGCTTCAAATTAGTTGAAAATTCAGGAAGAATCTCATCTGATCTTATATCATAAGTAATGTTCAAAAAGAGTTAATTATTAGCTCATATTTTAGAAATTTGTGACATCTTGCTTTATTTGTCAATTTAATTATAAATCCTTAGTGATGAGTGCTTAGGTTTGCATTATGAATAAGGGATCAAACAATGTTTCTTTTTGGAGTATATTATTGACATTAGCTCCTAAAACTTAGAGATTATATGCAAATATGGATTTTAAATTAAAACTTATTAATTCACTAGACCAATATGTAATTGTTCTGCTAAACCAATGAATAAGGATTTTAGGAAAGCATTGGGTAAGATTATATACGATTAAAGTCTGTTTTAATATTTATGATAGTTCTCGATTAACATTTATATGAATTATTGAGTGTTCTAATGTTTTAATTTGACTCTTTAGGTTGTTTCTCAAGTTATCAGGTTATACAAGTTAACCAATATTTTAGTGTAGACATGTTAGTGTCCTTAAAACTACCAACCTCTCATTTTTAATAAGTTTCCTTATGGTTTGGTCGACCACTTGCATACATTAGTTGACCAATGTCTTTAAGTGATCGACCAATGTCTCCTTATTAGGAAAACTTTTCTTTCTAGTAAGTGTAATAAGATTGGTCATATATATAGGTCAATCACACCTGCCCTTGTTCAACCAATATAGCTCTATAGTTAAACAATGTTATGAATTTAAAACAAAATGTCAAGCTCTTTCTTGCTTGTTTAACACTACATTTATCCTATCTAAAACAAAGTTTGGTCGACTAGTGAAATTATATAGTTTACCAGTCTTCATAAGCTAAGAGCTTTTTCATTTGTTTTTCTCCTATTTTCATTCTTATATATTTGTGTATTCTAAAATCTAGTTAACTTACTCTTTTTCTTAGAAAACATCATCCCTCATTTTATAACAATTAAGTCAGATTGTATCATAATAAAATTTTATAATTCTTGAGTTTCAAAATTTGTCAACATTTGGAGTTTTCTTTTCAAATCTATTATTACTTAGTAAAATTGAAAAAAGGAATGAAGGTTGTTCCCATTTTAATTATATTAGTACATCTTCGATTGTATTCAAATTTGACAATTCGAGAACTTTGTCATATTATTTTTTTGAAAATTTTGGAACTTTATAGATTATACAAATATTTAAGTATGATAGGTAGATATTACAATTACGTTTATATTTTTATAATTCCAACCTATAACTTTTCCAAAACTTACCCTTTTTACTTCAATTAAATTTTCAACTTAGGCAAGAAAATTTCAAAATTAAATATAATTAGGGATGTTTCTATTAAAATTGAAATTTGAAAAATAATTAACCATTCTAAATGTTTAATAACTCTTTATTCTTGAACAAGTTTAGCAATCTTAATCAGAAAAAAATTCTTTTAATTAAATTAGCTTATGTATAACACTTTATATTTTACATTTTCTGAATTATTGATTTCTTTTTGTTGATTACAAAAAGGTGAGAAAAATTGCTAATATTAAATATGTGGGAAGTGATGATATTCGAGGAGAGTGATTTTTGTATTCCTTATACTTTATTTGGTATTTTATACTTCAAACTAGCAAGCCAAGTGACATACATAACATAATTAAAGTCATATGGTCGTCCCCAATGTAGCGGTTGAGATACAACCATTTGAATGCTAAATTTTCCATCGAATTCTCTAAACGCACTTTCCCTTCGAGCCACACTCCATCGTCATCAAATGGAGACAAGTCTGGCTTGTAAATCAATTCTGGGAATGCATCACGTAGTGCCCCCCAATCCATCTGGAACTCCTTCAAGTGATGGAGACGTAGTATCTTCACAGTCCAGTGTTGATTCGCCATATCCATCATATAATGGATGCATATTGTTGATTCTATCTTGTGTGTTACATTCCAAATGTAAGTGTATTTAATAAGCATATAGTAACTAACTCTACTGGATTTCGTAAACTATGGGATACAATTAAATTGTTACAATTGAATTAGTTATAGACTTAGTCAATTCTTATCTCCTATTACGCGCCCGCAAGATGACATCTGAACTGGTGACGTTCATCTTATCTCATAATGGCTCGAATTTGTGTCATGACAGTGGCTTTGTTAGAGCGTCAGCAATCTGGTCATTGGTCGAAACATTAGAGATAGCCAACAGTTTAGATTTGACCTGTTCCTATCTGGTCATTGGTCGAAACATGAGAGATAGCCAACAGTTTAGCTTTGACCTGTTCCTGTTCAAAGTGATAGTCCAAAGTTAGGTGCTTTATTCGATAATGAAAAACTAGATTTAAGGAGATATAAGTAGCAACAAGATTGTCACTGAGTATCCGTGGTGGTTCTAGCAGAGATACATGTAGTTCTCGCAATAGATTCCTAAGCCACATAACCTCAAAGCCGGCTGAAGCAATTGCACGATACTCAGCTTCTGTGGAAGAACGAGCAATTGTGTGTTGTCTCTTCAAACACCATCAACTAGGCTTACCACCAAGGTATATTACATAGGCAGATGTGGAAGTGCGTATCTCTACATCCCCTCCCCAGTCAACATATGCAAAGACCTGAAGTCGAAAAGAAGACGGTCGATAATGGTGTAAGCCATAATTATGAGTATGTTTCAAGTACCGGAGAGTGCGTTTGAGCGGTTGAAAATGTAATTATGTTGGCTTATGCATGAATTGTGATAGCTTGCTAATAGCGAAGCTGATATCCGGTCATGTGAGAGTGAGATATTGCAGTGCACCCAAAATGCTCCGATATTTGGTCTCATCAGTCGGGGCTAAACCATCATCAAGTTGAAGAGTTATCGTAGTGCATAGTGGAGTTGCACAGGGTCTACAGTCAGCCATGGTAAACTTCTCTAGTAGGTCATGAATATAGCACTATTGAGATAGAAAGAGTCCGTCGTTGTGTGGAATAATCTCAATTCCAAGAAAGTATGATGGAGTGCCCATGTTCTTTAATGAACACCTTCTGGAGATGTTAGATATAAACTGATCTATTTCATCTAGCAAGTTTCTAGTGAGGAGTAAGTCATCAACATACACCAAAAAATAGAGAATGACAGATCCTTTTCATAGAATAAATAGTGATCACTGGTGTTGCTGATGTTGGACCAATGGTGGTTGACAAATTAAATCCCTTTATGTTTTGATAATAATAAAATGTATAGAATTGATTAAGA
>JAOSBN010057630.1:0-14079 GCA_027563595.1 Erythroxylum suave | reverse complement strand
TAATAAAGATTAATTTAGATTAATAATAGTTATATTATAAGATAAAGTCGTATATTATTAAGATAAAGTATAACTAATAATTATAGCTAATTTTAATAAATAAGTTAAATTATAAATAAAGTTTATAAAAGAGAAATATAAAATAATTATTATATAATATTAGCGGTCTTATATTAAAGAGCGATAAAATAACTTACTAATATTTATTAAATTATTTATAATTAAGAATATAAAAGCTCGACTATTTAATAGCTTTATAATTCGCTAATTTTATAAAGTAATTTATATAAGATAATTTATATTACTAAGTACTTTTAGCTTCTTTAATCTTATTTATCTTATATTTATTATTCTTTTAACTATTATTTTTAAATATAATATTAGCTTAAAGTCTTATTTTAATAATATTATATTTATTATCGCTAATTACTTAATATTAATATTATTTTATATTTATTTAAGGTTCGAATAAGTATATATAAGATAATTATTATTATTCTTTAGATATATTAAATAAGTATTTTAGCTTTAACGTAATTTTTAAATACACTAATATAATTATATAAGCTAACTCTAATATATTTTAATTTAAATAAATAACTTTTAGCTATTTTATAAAGGTATTATTTTAATTAATAATAACTTACTCTAAGTACCTTACTCTAAATACTTTACTCTAAGTATCTTATTCTAAGTACCCTATTTTAAGCGATAATAACTTATTTTAAGTATTTAGCTCTAAGTACTTTACTCTAAGTACCTTATTTTAAGCGATAATGATCTATTTTAAATATCTTACTCTAAGTATCTTATTCTAAATATCTTATTTTAAGTACCTTACTCTAAGTATCTTATTTTAAATATTTTATTTTAAGTAATAACGACTTACTCTAAGTACCTTACTCTAAATATTTTATTTTAAATATCCTATTTTAAGCGATAATAATCTACTTTAAGTATATAGCTCTTAGCGACTTATTATAAGCTAATATAATATACTTAAGATAACTAAATTAAATTAGTTTATTTAAATCTTTAGCGACTTTTATCTTTTATATCACTCTTATCTATATATATATAAAAAGTTATATTAATATATAGCGTAGACTACGTCTTAGACTTAGATTCGCTAAGATTATTATTATAACTATTAATAACTCTCGTAAATATTTATAAATTATAATAAACTCTATTATTTCTTTTTATTAAATTTAATAATATCTATTTAATTATATAAATAATAGCTTTAATCTTTAATATTATTATTATTAAAATATTTTTTAATATTTATAAATAGGTCTTTATTATCTCTTTATTTATCTAGATATATTATTATTATCTCGTTAAATAACGATCCCTTATATTCTTTAAACTCTTTATATTTAATAACTTTCTCTTTCCGTTAAACGTTAATATAATTATCTATTTTTCTAAGTTTATCTTAAAATAAATTTTACGCGTCTTAATATTAAGTAGCCTCTATACTCTAATATAAAATAAGTATCTAAGATATATTAAGGTCGGACCTTTTAAGAGCTAATAATACGTTTATTTAATTAAAAGTCTAGAACTTTATATAGATCTCTTAGCCCTTTATTAATTATCTAATTTTAATATATATCTTTAATATTATTATTATATTCTTTACTCTTTTAACTAAGATAAGATAAATAAGTGAGAAAATTAATTATAAGCCGATAAAATCGATTAATATAATCTTATTAATTATATTATATATATAACGTTAAATAGTTATTAACTAATACTTATAAGTGATCTTTAATAAAACTTCTAACTTAAATAAATTTAATTTATAATAATTAATATTTCTCGAGGTATTTATCTCTTTTAATTAATATTTATATATATTAAAACTCGCTTAGATCTTAGTTTTATTAATATTCTTTATATTAATATTTTATATACTTTTTTTATTATAATTAAAGGTTCTTATTTTAAGTCTTTTTTTTTATCTTAAAGATAAGTTTCTTTATATTAATTTATAGTTATTTATAGCTTTTAGGCGAGATTATTAGATAATATATTATTATAATAAAAGAGAGATATTTATTATATTTAACTATCGTTATTTAAATCTTTTTTAATCGCTTATAAATTAATCTAAATAAAGATACTAAACCTCTAATATCTAAAAATCACTAGCTTATCTTATAATATTTAATATTTTAACTAATAAATTTAACCCTAATTTTATTATATATTTAATATAACTTAATAAGATAAATCTTATTAAAATATCTTTATTATAGTTCTTTTAGATAATTAAAGTCTTAAATTTATAAGCTTATTAATTATAGGAGTTATTTTAAGCGAGAGCCTTTTAAGATATATTTAATATTTTATTAATAAATTAATAAATTATTTTCTTAGTCGTCTTATAGTTTATAAAGACTAATACTCTTTAGCTATAATATATATAATTTTATAAAGATTTTTTTATATCTTAATATATCGATAATAACTAGTTATAATATTTTAGTTATTATTTTTAGATTCTCTAGAATTATCCGCGCTTATTAAACTTTATTATATAAATTTAGTTTAAACTTTTTATTTATACTTAATAGATATATCTTAATTTAAACTTATAAGACGGCGTTTAGTTTAATATTAATTATCTTAATATCTATATTTATTCGTTATAAATAGTTAAATAAGAGTCGCGAAAGGTCTTAACGCCTTATCTAAATATAAAATATATTTTATATATATAATATATTATATTTATTCTAAGGACCGGTTTATCTTAGTATAAAAATAAGATATTAGATATAAAATTATAACCTTTTTATACCTTCGCCGTCGAATCTTATAATATTAGTTTAATATAATAATTTATAAATCTATTAATAAGATAGCTTATATAAATATATATAAAATATATTTAATATAAATATAAGTGATATATTAAATTTATAACCGATACGCTAAAGCTATAGACGAAACTTATATATTAAATTATATTATATAAAAATAGCTTTTATAAGTTCTAGGCTAATAATTTTTATAAGATCTTTTAAAATATATAATATAATAATAAAATTTTCGTCGCGATAATAGTTATCTAGATAAATATATATATTATATTTATAAACTATTCTTATTAAACTAGTTTCGTTAAATAAAATTAGCGATATTAGTTTTTTATACTTAATTATACTCGAGCCTTAATTCTTTTAATTTATTATAAATATATATATATAACTAGATATTATATATTTTTCTATTTATAACGGTCGATATATATCTTTTAAAAATAAGTTATAGCTCTTTAATAAGTCTTATAAATATAATAAACTAGATATTATAATAAAACCTTACCGTAACTTTTCTCGCTTTTTAAATAATAATAAGATTTTAAATATTCTTATATTAATAATTATAGATTATAACTTATAGATTTTCTACTTAAAAGCCTAGTTAATAAAGTATTTATATTATATATTATTATTAATTAATAAGAAATAGCTATCTTAATTAAACTAATTAGTTATAACTCGGTTTATATTTAAGGATTTATTATTATAATATATTAGCTCCTTAATCTTTATAAGTATTTTATATATAAAACGCTAAAAATATACTAAATATTAATAAGTAAGAGATCTAGCCATAGCGTAATTATTAATACTATTAGATACTTTCTTAAATATCTATTTTTTAATAATCTCTTTTACTTTAAGTCACTAAAAATATATATAAATAAATCTCTCTAAAATATTAATTATTTATATAAATATTTTAGCCTTTAAGAACTTAATTAAGTTATTAATAAAAACGTTTTTTATCTTAAAAGATACTCTTATTATATTATAGATATAAAAAAACTCTAACTAGTTAATTAATATATAAACTTTAGATCGAATCGATCTTATTAATTATTAGCTTATATAAAAGCGAATAAATATTATATTTAATTAAAAGAAAATAGCCTTTTTAAATTATTACGGCCGCGAGTTTTTTATAAATATAATATTAAAAGACTACTTAACCGAATTTTAATACTATTAATATTTTTTTTAGATAACTATATTAGATAAACTTTTTATATTATTTTATTTATTAATAATAGTTATAGTTAAAATATAGATATTATAATTATAATACTCTCTTTAATATCTTTTTATTTCTTTTTTATTAAATATATTAATAAGCTCTTTATATATTTTTAATTAATTTCTCTAAAGACGTTCTTTAATATCTTTATATTAGTTTATTAAGATATTATATTTTTTTAAGATATTAAGATCTTTCTCGCCGTTAAAAAGAGAGATATTATTAACGCTATTATATATAAAATATATATTTTAATATATTAAATAATTAATATTTAGTTTAAGCTTCCTTTTTTTTTTAATCCTCGCGCGTTTATACTCTAATAATTTTTATTATTTATAATAATAAGTATTAATTCGGGTCTTAATATTATTAATATCACGCTAGATTATTTATATTTTACGCCTTAATAATAGTAATTATATTTTAACTTAATATATAATATAAATAGATTTTAATAATTAATCGCGGATTAAAAGTTTAACTTATTTATCTATAGATATTATATTAAATCTTATCTAAGAGAAAATAATCTAGCTTATTTTTAATAAGCTAAGGGATAAGAGCTTTATAAATAATAAATTATATAAAATTTATAAATAAAGCTTTCTTAGCTTAATAGATAAGTTATAATATATAAACTTATTATATTATAGCTATATAATTTAAAGCCTAATTATATTTATTACTTATTAATAATTTAATAGGTTTATTTAAGTAAGTAAAGATATAGTTAATATTTAATAGATCTAAAAAGACTATATACTTTAAAATAATCTATTAAATTTACGTTAAGAACTTTAATATATTTATAATAACTATTATATCTAATCCTCTTAAGTTTATTAAGCTCTAATAATACTCTTATTATAAATTATTTTTAAACTAAAAAAAATAAATAAATAAAATTATAGATAAAAAGTTTATTAAAAAAGTGCTTTATAAAGATAATATTTTAAATTAAATATAAATATTAGATAAGAAGTTTTAAGACCTCGCTAAAAATTCTTTTAATTAAATAACTAAGCCGCGTCTTAAGATATTAAAAAAGTTTTATTAATACTATATTTAGATTATATATAAATTTATTAAAATACTAAACTTAATTAGCTATATATATAATCTAGATCCTAAACTTTTTTATTTAGTTATTAAAATTAGTTTTATAATAACTTATAAAGAGATTTATAAAAAAGAAAATATATAATAATAGTTCTAAAGCGAGCCGACTATAATAATAAAGATTTTATATTAAGCTCGAGCTAAGATAAAGCTTAAAAAAAGGATTATAAATAATAATATTAATAAAGGAGAGGTTATAATCGTTTATAAAAGTCCTAAAAAGAGAAAGAGTTATTAAATAAGATAAACTATAATTTATATTAAAAGATATCGCGGAATTAAATTAAATCTTTAACTTTTTAATATATATTTAAAAAAGTTTAAAAAAGAGAAGAGTTAAATTAGTTTAAATAACCCTTTAGACTTTAAGAGAGACTAAAAAATTATAAATAAAATTAGTATTTAAATAAAGAGATAATATTAAAAAATATTTTTAGTATTAATTAAAATACTTAGTTTAAAACCTTTATTATACGCGATATTATATATATATTTTAGATTATAGATCCGAATCTAAAAAATAAAGTTATTTTAAAATAAAGATTTTATTAGGCTTTTAAAATTAATAATAATTTTATAAAGTAACTAGATTAATAAGGAAAAGGATTTAACTAATAAAAGAGATTTATAAAAGTTAACGCTTACTTAGTCGACGTACGTAATAATTAATAACGATAAATATATTATTTAAATATATTATAAACCGAAGTAATAGTTATTAGAACTAAAACTTTATTTTAGTCTATAATTATAATATTAAAGACTTTAACTTTTAGAGATAAGATAAGGACTATTTATATTATATAAATTTATATATTATTTAATATTATAATAGATACTTCTTTAGATAATATATTAATATTATTATATAAAGTTATATTATTAAGACTTAACTAAATAATTAGGACTAAATAAGACTTAGATATCTAGATTTAGAATAAATTATTATATAATATTATATAGAAAGATATTATATAATCTTATAATAAAATATAAAATAAGAATAATAATAATTAGATAAAGCGCTTTAATATAATTATAGATTAGAAAGATATTTAGTTTTTAAAATATAACTCTTAGCTAAATAAAGAGAACGTTTTTAGATCTAAAATTAATAAAACTAAACTATTAAATATTTAAATTATATAGCTATAAATATATAAAATAATATTTTATTAGATAAATATATTAATAAAAGAATATAAAAGATAAAAGGGAACGTTCTATAAGAGTATATTATCTATAAATAATAACGAGATATTATTTATATAAGATTAAATATAATATTTATTTAAGGCTTAAATAAGTTTAAATTACTATTAACTTATTATATTATATTATTTTATATAAAATAATAATCGCGTCTTAGTACTTAGATATTTATAAATATATTCCGTTAATAAGTTTAATAATAAAAGCGCTAATAATAATTATAATAAGTTAGTTAAGTTATAATAATTATAGTATTAACTTAATCTATAGTGATTTTCTTTAATCTAAACCGGCTAAATTTATTTAATATCTTAATATATTCTTAGATAGTCTTTAGCTTTAATTTATAAAATTTATTAATAATATATTATTATTAAAGTCGCTAAAGCTATAAAAATTTACTTTAATTAACGCTTTATTATTTTATATTAATATAACTATATAAAAATCCGGGTTTAAGATTAATATATTATTATTAAAATACCTTAATATAAATCTAAAAGACTTATTTTTAATTAATATTTTCTTATTCTTTTACTTTAAAACTTTATTATATAAAAAAGACTATAAATTTAAAATAGTCGCTATATAGTTAAAAAAAGATCTCTTTAAACTAGAATTAATAAACTTAATATATATTTATTATATAAGCTTTTATATAAACTTATATAAATATTATTATAAGCCTTATAAGAGAGATATATTTAGAAAATTAAATTTTATACTCGATAAATAATAGCTAAGATAAGAGATATTATTAACTTATATATAATTAATTAATAATATAAAGCTCGGCACCTTATTTTCGAGACTTATTAATTTTAAAAATACTTTAAATATAATATACGGATTATTTAATTAATAGCGATTAAGTATAATAAACGCTATTTAGAATATTTAATATATTATTAATAAAAAAGAATTTACTAAGTTTTTATATCTAGGCTATTAATATTTTTAATTAATTTCTAAGTCTATATAAAAAGATATTATATAATATATTAATTTTAGTTATAAAAAGAGCGGGTTTTAAAAGATCACTAAACCTTTTTAACTTTTTATTATTAATATTTAAATATAAGATCGTTTTTATCTTTAATATTAGATCTTTAATATATTATATAAGCTTAGAGAGAAGGAAATATCTACTCTAAATTAAAATATATTATCTAAGCGTATATCGCTCTTTTATAATAATATCTATAAGAACGTTCTTAACTTAATATTAAGTTATATTTTAATAAACTAATCGAATTATTAATTATCTTTTAAATTAGCTAAACGAAATAAAATACGACTTATAGCTAGTTATTAATACGGCTATTATAGTTTAAGATTAATAAAAGTTATCTTTCTCGCTAATATAGCGAATATTAAAAGTCTTTATTAACGTATTATAGCTTTCGAGATTATTAATAAATAGACTAATTTCTTATAATTTATATAGTTAATATATATACCTCTTATTATATAATACTTAATTATATAAGACTATTATATTATATTATAAGCGGCACTAAATTTAATTAACGAGACTAATAATATTAAAATATTATTATATCTTTATAATAATAACGAGCCTTAATAGATAAGCTTTAATAAATATATACTTAGATATTAAAATATTTATATAATATAAAGTATAGTATAAAATAATATTTAGCTCTAATATTTATAAATTAAATAATATTATTTTATATTCTAAAAGCGGTACGACTTTTAAATAAGATACGACTAATATAAGAGTATACTATAATAAGATAAGATAAATATATTTCTCTAATAAATATTTTATATTTAAAAAATATACGCGAGTTATAATAACTTAAAATCTTTATAGCTTAATCTTTCTTAGTTATATATTTATTTATAATTTTTAGCACTTATTATTAAATTTTAATAACTTATAAACTAAGATTTATATATATTATCTAACCTTTAATATATTAACTTATTTATTATATATTATTAAAATATATAATTTTTTATCTAATCTTATAATTAAGTTAAACTATTTATAAAGTTCCGCTTATTTAAAGCTTAAATAAGTTAATAATTATAATATATATTTAATTTATCTAGTTTCTTAAGGTATAGTCTATAGATATTTATATAAAATCTTTTTTATAAAGGATCGCTTCCCTTAAATAGTTATCTCTAATAAATTTATATAGATTTAGATAATTTTATAATTATAATCTTAATTAATATCTTTATACTCTTTAAATAGATATTATATTAGTTATAAGTTATTATTAATATAATTTATAAGACTAAGCTAGCTATAATTTAATAAAGATAATTATTATTATTAAATTTATTAAACTTTATTATTCGTCCCTTAGTATAAATAAGTATTACTTTTATTAATACTTATATAATATATTTATAAGATATCTTTTTTTATCTTAAAAAAATTATAGCGTTAAAAATACTTTATAGGGCCTAGAAATCTCGAGAAACCTTATTTATATTATAATATTTTATCTTTTAAATAATAGTCTTAGCTTAATTAGAGAATATCTAATATTATAGTAAAAAGCTTATTAATTTATATATTAATAAGGGTAACTAATAATAATAAAATAAAAAAAAATTAACTAAAGCTATCTTTAAAGAGAGGCTTAAGATTTTATAATATAAAAGAAATCTAGAATATTTCTATATATAGATATTATTAAGTTATATCTAAGAGTATTATTTAATAAAGATAAATATATATATAAGAACGTATCTTTATAAAAATTTACCCCTTTATAAATAATAACTTATATTAATTAGTCGGTTTTTAAAAGTTTATTCTATTTAATAACTTTAAATATAAGTTTTTAATATATATAATTAACTTCTTTCTTTATATATAGAATTAATATAAGACGGTCTATTATATATTAAAACTCTTTTATTCTAATTTATTAGTCTTTAATAATATTAAACTTATCTTTATTAGCTTTAAGAGTTATTAAATCCCGTTTTTTAAAAAGCTCTTATAATTTATTATATATAATAATTATTCTTAAGATAATAATAATCTTAGTTTAATTATTATCTCGTTTATTATATTATATTAATAAATTTATAATCTTATATTTATCGCGTTCTTCTTTTTTAACTTTTTTAAAAATATTATTATTATATATAAACTCGATTCTTTTCTCTTTAGAGAGAGATAATTTAAGATTTATAATAATACGCTTTATAAATATTATAAAAACTTCTCGTTTTCTTTAATAAGTCTAGCTACTAATTATTAAATTAAATATTATTATAATTTTATCTAGACTTATATTATCTTTAGCTAATATTTACTCTTTAATAAGAATCTTATCATTAATATAATTTATCGACTATTTATTTATAAACTTATAGCCTAGTCTAGTTTATTAGCTAAGTTCTAGATTTAAGTTAACGTGATATATTATAATATTATAGATAAGCTTAAGATAATAGTCTTTAAAATAGTTCTTAATATATTTAATTTATATATCTTACTAAATATAAAGTGCTTAATTTATAATATTTCTAGTATCTTTTAACTAAAAATAGTTCTTTAACTAACTAAAAGTTTTTATTTCTTTAAATATCTTTTAGATTTTATTTTTAGTTAGCCCTTTTTATATAATTAACTCTTTATAATTAAAATAGTCTCGAGATAAGACCTACTTTTTTAATTAAATTTAATATAAATAATTTAGAATAATAATTAAGAGTAAATTATCTTTTTTTTATTAAATTATATTATTAACTCTAAAATATAGAGACTAAATATATTAATCGCTAAGTTTTAGCTTAATAATAATCTACTCTCTTTATAAATATAATAATAATAACTTTATTAGCTATTAAAGTATCTTTTTAATACTTTATTTTAATCTCTTAATTCTCTTTAGAGTTTAAAAAATATTAATAATTTTATAAAAAATAGCCTTTCACTTTTTTAGAGTAGGAATTAATATTATTAATAAGTCCTTATTTAAGAGGGATAATTTTTTATAAAAAAAAGTGTTTAATAAAGTTATTTATAGATAAAGCTTTTTAATATAATAAAAAAGGATTATTAAGAGTATTAAAATTATAATAAACGAATAATTTATATTAATAATAACGAAAGGCTAAATATTTATATATTAATATAACTAAGGCTAATAATTATTAGTTAATAATATTTTAAGGGCTATTTTTACGCTAAAATAAATATATCTAATCGCGTTAATATTATTAGATTCTTAATAAAAAAATCTAATTATAGACTATAAATAACTAATTTTAGCCTTATTTATAAGATTATTAATATTTATTAGTCCGCTCTCTCTTAAATATATATAGTTTTTAATTTTATTAATAGTTCTTTTTATCTTATAATTATTAAAATAAAATATAATAAGATAAGCGAGAATTATAAGATAAATTTAAGATATATAATTAATAAAGTATTAGATTAAACCTTAATACGTTTAATCTTAGGCGAGTAAACTTATATTAATTTCTTTAAAAATAAGTTAAAAATATTATTTATTATTAAAGAGAGATTATTTAAATAAATTTAAAAAAAGATATAATATCTTATACTTTTTTTATAAATTATTAAATAATATTAATAAAGAGAAAAAGAATATAAAACTTAAATTTTAATAGTCGAAAATATTAGTTATTTTAGTATAAGAGATATACTTTAAGTGATAAAAAAGACTAACTTTATATAATTTATATTAAATATCTTAAGATCTTCGCGAAATATTAGCGTATTATATAATATAATTTATTAGCCTAAAGATCGAGTTTATTATTATACTAATCTATATTAAATTATAAGAATATTAAATTTAATATTATAAGTCTTATTTCGTCGCGCTTTAAAAATAAAGATAACTTAAAACTCTTTAATTAATAAGGTTCTCTTATAAAATAAACTTTATTTTTTAATATTTAACGCTTATATAATTACTTCTTTCTCTTTTTATAAATAAATTATTTTTACGCTTATTAATTTTATTATCTTTATTTTTTTATAATAAAGAAATTTAGAGACTTTAGATAAGTTTAAAATTTTATATCTAGTTATTATACGCTTAAAAAGAGATAATATTATAATTTAATATTTAAGTGGCCTCTTAGCGGATAAGATTAAAATATAAAATATAATAATAGCTTTAGTTTATTATAACTTTTTAAAAGAGAAGAGGATTAAGTTAAGAGTTAAAAACTAAATATTTTAAAATAAATTTATCGGCGAAACTATAACTTTTATTATAAATATATATAATATACTTTTAGAGAAAAAAGACGGTAAAAATAACTATAAAAAAAATAACGAGAATAATAATACTTTAAATTAAAATTAAGATTAATAACTTAGTGCTTAATAAAACTAAGAGCTAGTTTAGATTTAAAATAAATATAAAAGATTAAATAAAAAATATAAAACCTTAATAAAAGAAAATATCTAACTTTAAATCGTTTATAACGCTTATATAAGTTTATTATTAGTTATAAAACTAAGATTATAAATAAAAAAAGTCGAAGAGAATTTTAAAAAAGTAATTATAAAGCTTATAATAAAGTCTATAAGGCTAAAATAAATAACTTAATTATTAAATAAAATAAAAATAAATATAAAAGACTTAAAAGATTATCTTTAATAAGTCGATAAAGATCTTAAATAAATATACGCGGATATTAAATAAGTATATATATATATATATAAAGAGGATAAGAGTGACGGTTAATATATAGCTTTTAACTTATAAAAATATTCATGGCTCTAAGACTTTAAGATATAAGAGATTCGCGTAATTATTAATATTACTCGATCTTAATAGATCTAAAAATAAATAACTAATACTTAAAGCTTATAAAAGCTAATTATTTTTAATTTATAATAATTAATAAAATAGCTTCGTTTCTTAATTAATAAGAGAGATATAAAAATAAAAAGATATCTAAAATACTATAATAACTTATATTATAATAATATAACTTATTATTTAAAGCTTAAAAAAACGATAATTAAGACTCGAGTATTTAAAAAAAAAGTTTTTTATCTTATTATAAATAATATAAGCCTTAATAAAGATTATTAGAGAATTAAAAAGAGTTAAAAGTATTTTTAAATTATCGAGTCTTATAAAATAAAGTGTTAAGAATATTATATTTAATATATATTAGTTAGCTAAATTAGATAAAAACGATCGGTTTATATATATTTATAGAGATTTATAAACTTTTATAACGTTTATACTTTTATAATATTATATATATAATAGTTACTTTATATATATAACTATCGCGAAGTAATAAAGATATATACTTTAATTTTTAGGCTATTCTTTTAATATTAATATATTAGTTAAAAGCTATTATCTTAAAAAGTGGTTATAATATTAAAGCTATAAGTGGTATTAAGTAAAATATTTATATTAAGAATTTAAGTTATACTCGATTAAAAATAAACTAATTTATTTATAATAAAAACTACGCTTTATTTTATTTATAGGTATTATATAATATTAATATTTATCTTATTTAGTTAAACCTAAGTGCTCGTTATTATTATTAATTCTTAATATATTTTAAAATATTAATTAAGCTATTAACTAATATCTCTTTATATTCTTATTATCTTTATATAAGATTTCTTTATCGCTATATTTTTTATATTAAGATATAAGATAATATATCTAAACTTTTATAAGATCTTATAATTATAATATTAAAGTATTTTAAGGAAAGAAGAGTAGAGATTTTATAATATTTTATTATTATAAAGGCTTAGACTATTATAAAAACTTATAATAATAATATACTAATTATTTATTCCGCTTAAATCTAAAAAAGAATAATTTAAGTTAGACGATTAAGATAAAGTTTAATTTATATAATTATAATCTTATTTTTTAATAGCTTTTAGTCTCTCTTATATATATTTTATCTTTATTATATTATTTATTATCTATTATAATAAGAGTATATATATTTATTAATAAAATTAAAAGTATAAGAGATATCTTAAATAAGTTTATATATTAATAAAGTATCTATAAATATTTATATAAAAAGGAAACTTTTAGGTCTATATAAAATATATATATTAATCTTAATATAAGCTTTAAAGTATAAAATTAGGTTATATTATTTAACGAGCTTTTATAATAGATCTAAAGCCTATTAAAAATATATATATTAGGATATCTAATAAGATAAGAATATTCTAAATAGAGAAACCGAGTTATCTATTATATTTTAAGACTTTATAATATTATAAAACGAGATTATAAAATTAGTTTAAGGCTTTTATAATAGATATAATAGCTAAATATATATTTATCTAATTTTAGATAACTTATTATAGTTTCACGGTTTATAATAGATAGCTATAAATATTAAAATTAATTATCTTAGACCTAAAGGTTAGAAATAAAACCGTATAAAACTATATAAAACTTTATATAACTATATAAAGCCGTATAAACTTTTATAAATTTATATTAAACTTTAATAAACTTTTATAAACTTAGCGAAATAATATAAGTTTCTTATAACCGCCGTAGATCTAGCCCTATATAATTAGGCTATTTAAGTAATATAATATATAGATTATATTAAATAAGTTATATCCTTAGAATATTATCGTGTTAAAAATACGCGGTACCGGGACCTTTATATATATAA
>JAOSBN010057599.1:3127-14079 GCA_027563595.1 Erythroxylum suave | reverse complement strand
TTGCAATTCTTGGTATAAATTGATTTTGACCGGTTTCCAAGAATCAATCTTAGGATTGAATGATAAGCCGCGATCATGACACTTCTCCCAATTCAAGACTAAATGATAATCCTTGCATTTTTTTAATATTCTATCCAAATTAAACAAACAATGATCAAAAGATTCTCCAAAAACAAAGAAGTCTTCCATAAATACCTCCATGAAGTCCTCATTCATATCTATAAAGATGTCCATAATGCACCTTTGGAATGTGGCTGGTGCATTGTATAGACCAAAAGGCATCCTCCTATAAACAAAAGTCCTATAAGGACAAGTGAAAGTGGTTTTCTCTTGGTCTTGTGGGTATATGAACACCTGATTGTATCCTGAATGTCCATCAAGAAAGTAATAAAAAGCATGGCCAACCATATAACGTATCACTTCAATAGAGCATATGTCCGAACATACCAGAGGATATTCGAAAACATACTCAATGAAAATGGTGCATTAAGACGATCAAACTAACTTATTAAAGGCATCAAACATACCATAAGCATTCTAAGTGTTCAATTCTACCCATTTCATTCACAAACATAAAGTCACATGTCATTATAATTCATAACCCACATATATATTACACAACATTTGTTTGAGTTCATTCTCAATACCAAAGTATAATATGAAATGTGATGCTAATACATAAGACTCTAACTAGACTTCTTAGATTTAGCTGATCAAACATTTAAGTCATTATTGTCCCTAAAATGTAATAACTAAACTTCTACTATATAACCTCAACAGTTAGAACTCCCTTGAACCTGAAAAACAACGTTGTAATTTTAATAAGTTCGCAAACTTAATGTGTGAACCATCATCGATGTATTCACTCACTTTAGATCATAAAAACAAGTTATAACCCAATTCAAAAATATATCATACCATTTAATATTGAATACCACATCACATTTCATCATACTTCAACAAGTACATTAAGTTTCTCATACTTTTACAAGGGTATCATGCAAGTAACATTGTATATCACAATACATTTTCCATTAACTTCAATTGTAATTCACTATTTCAAATCAATTCAATAATAAATTTCATTTCAATCATTTGATTTATGTAGGGATGTATATGCAAATACACGTGTTTTTGCTTTGTTGTGGCTAAGTTCCCATCAACCTAATTTACTATCCCGTATCTATCGTAAACACCAAGATCATTTCTGGCCCATCTATTGCGGATACCGAGTTCATGTCATCTAAGCTTAAGACTCTTTTTCACAATCCTGAGCTTAAAGCTCTTTTCGTACTTTGGTCACTCTGACCACAGCTCCTTTATCTGATCATGCATTTCAATGTGATGAGATGTTTCATTTCACAAGCCATACTTTCATTTCAGTATACTTATGCCTTATCTCAATCTCCTCGGAGCTAAGTCTAACATTTATCAATCAATTGTACACACATTTCAGATTCAACATTCAATGTATACTGAAGCACATATAATCGAGTTTACATATCTAAGTTAACTCATAGTACTCTCCACAAAAGCTATTGCCTTGATGTTCTAATAATGTTTGGATTTTAACGATCACCTTGCACGTCTATCGTCATGCAATACACATAGTTCACAAATTACTAATTTGTTTGGTCATATGAATATACAATCATGCACATGTATATGTGTCATGTTTCAATGCATGCTCAATTGACTTTCTAGGTATGTATTCTTACACAAATATCTTAACCATTCAAATATTATTGCTTAATTTACTCCAAATTCATTACTTATACATTCGCCAAACTTTTTTAGCAATATATAGTCATACAATTTCCCAATTTCCATTCATCAATTCCTAATACACATTACTCAAACCGTTATGATCATGTTTGCATTAATAAGAATACCTTTATTCCTTCATCATACTATAATTTCTATATTAGGTTACATTGATACCAAAAAATACATTCTTTAAGTTATGACATCAATTAACAACTTAAACTTATCAAGCTCTTTAACCAATTAATCAAGCAAGAATTTAGGTTCATTCTAAGCCTTAATTAAGTTCAATTACACCAATTTAGAGTGACTTTTCCTTAGATGGTTCAACATGTATGTAAAAAAAAATTAACTTTTCAAAACTGGGCACACGATCATGGGGGACCTTGCCATAGTCGTGACAAAAACTAATGCAACAGGCCACGATCATGCACAGTCTTTCTTCCTTAATTCTCCACAAATTTCACATACTTAGAGACATCACTACCACTTGAATTTTTTCAGAATTCATTTCCTATAAACCTAATTCATTTCATGCTAGTCTAGCTTCCATATTGGTCACATTAAATCCCATAAAAATATACTTATTTGTTTCATTACCATTCACTTTATACCATCATACAAGTAGTCTTAACTTTTCCAGATTTAAAAACACTTCATTAAAACCTATATCTATCTTGAATTCATCGCCAATTATACCTTAAATCCCAAATTAGATCATCCATATAATAGCCTATAAACTACTATTTTCATGAATCCAAAAACAAAACAGAAAAGTAGCTAATTCATCCATCATTTTCCAACACAACTTCACATCAACTCTACATTCAATCTATCCCTAATCAGTCTTGATATCACATGCCATAAAGATCATTATTTCACTTATTTGTTTAGCTCAAATTCCACCTCAATGTATCAAGCCTGCTTTTCCTCACATGCATACAAGATTATCTCAAGAACAAGGTGGGAGTAGGATGGTTTTAGCAAAGATAAGAAGATGACAACAAATTCAACAATGTTCTACTTCTAAAACTATCTTTATGAAGGATTTTTGCATAGATTTTGGTATGAAAATTGAATAGAATTTACGCAAAACACAGAGATGTGAAGGAGAAGAAAATTTTGGTAGTGAGAGGGAGGAGAAGGAGAGAGTTCTAGTAGAAACAACAAATGAAGCAATTCTACCATGTGTGTGTTGTGTGGTGTGAGTGGAGAGGACAAACTTGTCAAGTGTCTAGGCCGATTACATGTACTCTCTTCAGGCTGGTAAACGTCACTTAGTTCCTAGGCCATTTCTCACTTAATTCTACTGCTATATGTCACTCAATCAATAGGCTTAGTCATCCTAAATTTTCATACGTCAATTGTCTACTACTTGAAATTTTTCCTAGTTTAAAAGTACATTTTAATCCATCAATTCTTTTTATTGGTACATCAAAATACAAGACATTATTACTTAGAAACTTTCATACCCTAGAACATGTCAATTGAGTGCAATTTTTCTAAAACAAAATTCATGTGTGTATGCTCATATTATAGATGTGAATGAAATCATAAAAATCATATCCTAGATGCACCAAATTCATTCTAATATAATGTAACTCAGTAATCTAACACTTTAATCCCTCGGTAGGTTTCGAAACTATCTATTACAAGCCACCCTCTCAATCATTTGTTCCACAAAAGATAATGGAAAATGGTCTTTTTTGGTGGTCAAATTAAGGTTCACATAATCAATGCGCACTCTCCAACCTATGATGGTCCTAGTGGAAATTCGTTCACCTTTTTCATTCTCCATCACTGTTGTGCCTCCTTTCTTCAACACACATTGCACTAGACTCACCCACTCGCTTTTGAAGTTGGGTATATAATACCTGCATCTAAGAGCTTCATTACTTCCTTCTTCATAACCTCTTACATGTTTAGATTTAACCTTCGTTGCCTCTCCCTCACTGTCTTGTATCCTTCTTTAAGGTTAATCCTATGTATCTTCACATTAGGGCTAATCCCCTAATATCGGAAATTTGCCACCCTATGACTCTCATCCTCTTCTTAATGGTTTCTACCACTTTCTCTTCTTGCTTAACATTCAATTAGTTGGAAATGATAATAAGTAAGGTATAGTCCTTTCCTAAAAATGTGTATCTCATGTGAGAAGGTAAAGGTTTTAATTCTAAAGTGGGTGCCTTTATAATGGAAGGTGGTATGGGTGCACCCATTCTCTCAAACTTCTCTTTCTCACCCTCCTCACACAATTCCTCTTCACTCACACTCTCATCCGTATACACTTTAGCATTTCTCTCAACTTCCTTTTCAACCTCCTTCATAAAATCATCCATAGCATCAATCTTCATACAAACACTTCCATCCACTTGTTTCTTCAAATATTTAGTCATATTAAATTTAGCCTGCCCATTACCAATTCTCAAAACTAGTTTTCCTTCATGTATATCAACTATTTCCCTACTAGTATTCATAAAGGGCCTACCTAAAATCTTCTTCAAAATTCAACACAACAAAATCAACAAGAATTATAAATTTATCAAATTTTACTATATTGTCTTCTACTTCCCCAAATGGCCTCTTGATGGATTGATCCACAAGTTAGGTAAACATGGATGTTGGCTTGAATTCTCCTAGCCTTAGTTTCTTGAAAATAGACAAAGGCATCAAGTTAATGCTTGAGCCTAAATCACATAAGCATTTACAAAATTCAAAATTACCAACAACACATAGAATAGTAAAACTCCCTGGATCTTGTAGTTTTGAAGGCATTGTTCTTGTAATGATCGAATTACAATTCTTTGTCAAGGGCATCCTCTGATTGTCCTCCTAAGTGCATTTTTGTGTTAATATGTCCTTGAGAAACTTCGCATACTTTGGCATACACTCCAATGCCTCCACCAAAGATAAATTAATCTGAAGTTTCTTCAATTTCTCCAAAAATGTGGAGAATTGAGTGTCAACTTGATGTTGTCTCACTTTTTGCAGATATGGAATCTTAGGCTTTTATGGTGGTGGTGGTACATATGGTTTCTCTTCTTTGTCTTCTACCTTTTCCTTTTGTTGGCTATCTTTTTGCGCACTTGGCTCCTCCAATTGCTCGCCACTTCTAAGTGTGATCGCCTTATGTTTTTCCTTTGGATTGGCCTCAGTGTTGCTTAGTAAGCTCCCTGCACTCCTAGAAGACAAAATATTAGCACGTTAACCTACCTGTACCTCCATGTTATGGATGGATGAGGTGTGGTTCTTAGCAATCTGGTCAAACTTTGCCTCTATTCTCTTCTGACTCTCTTCTTGTCTTATTTGACCTTCTTCTTGGCTTGAGAACTTTGGCCCCAATACGTCCATTAACCTATCCATTTTGTTCTTCAAAAATCCAAGATGATCTTCCTAAAATCCAGAAGGTATATGTGTTCTCACTTGGTCACCTTCATTGTTAGTAATCCACAACAAATTTGGGTGGTTTTTTCACCCAAGATTACAAGTATTAGAGTATGGATTATTACCTCGTTTTGACTGGACCAAGTAATTTACTTATTCTGTACCACTCACTCCTAGCAACAAACATTCATTTGTGTCATGGTTGTCCTATCCACATAATTCACATTGTACTTGCATGTCTTTTTTGTGGATGAAGAAGCTCCTTGCTTGTTGCTCAACTGCTTTGTGAGAGCCACAATTTGTGCTTATAAATCTTTCACCAAGTTAAGTGGAATCATTCCTTTTTGCTCCTTGGACCCTTGTTTACTTCTTTCATATGATCATATAAAATTCTTACTTGCCATCTCTTTCAAAAGATCATGAGCTGCATCAATGGTTTTCCTTATCAAAGACCCTCACATAGTTGTATTTATTGTTCCTCTTGTGCTATGAGTCATTCCATTGTATAACGTTTACAAAAGAAACTCCCTCGGAAGGTTGTGGTGGAAGCAACTCCTTTGTAATTTCTTAAATCTCTCTCAAGCTTCATACAATGACTTTATCACTTTGCTGAAAGTTGGTGATCTCTTTGATGATTCTTGTTATTTTGGTCAAAGGAAAGTACTTGGCTAAGAAAACTTGTGATAGTTACTCTTAAGTAGTGATTTTGCTTGCAGTGAGTGAATTGTACCATGCCTTTGCTCAATCCCTCAAGGTAAAAGAAAACAATCTCAACCTCACAACATCATTTAACATCCCATTAAACCTGAAGGTATCATAAATCTCTAAGAAATTTGCAATATGGGCATTGAGATCCTCAATAGACAGCCTATAAAATTGCATACTGCTCTAAAGTATGTTAAGGAGTGTCGACTTGATCTCGAAATTATTAGCTTAAATCGTTGGCCTTACAACTCCTTGAAGACTAAAACCTGGCCTTATAAAATCCATAAATGTCCTCTCAGCTCCTCCTTCCTCTCCTTCTTCTGCCATATTCCTTTGTTTTTTATCTTGGCGTAGGACTCTTCTTAGCTCTCTTTTGTGCCTTGCAATATCTGAACATTCTTCCTCGCTAAGATTGTTGGATCTTTTTATGTTCCTTGTGTTCATGCACCTACAAAAACTCAGGGAAAAGTATCAAACACTCTTAAATCAAAGTTCCTTAAACTAACAAGATGCTAAACAAAACAATCCCCAGTAACAGTGTCAAAAACTTGTTTATTACAAAACCAATTACTAGTTTTATGGTGACAACTACAAGTATATAGGTCGTTACTTGTAGTAAAAAGCGAATATCGTCCCACAAGAGATTGTGCTTAGACACCACTTAATTCAGGTTGTGCTTTGCTTAACACTCAAATTTGAATAAAAATTGAAAAGTAAACTAAACCAAAACAAACAATCAAATAATGCAATGGTGGAAATTTGAAGAGAGAATTAATCAAGTTATAAGAGTGGGGATTTTACCTATCATTAACATGAATCTAGCCTTTAATGTGTTTATGGGATGTCGGTTCTAGACGATTGTAGGGTTGATTACTCACTCTCGAGTTATAATCATTCCCTAAATTGCAAACCCCAATCGAATTATAGACTTGTAATATCTTAATTCATAAATTACCCATAATTCTAATTAGTTCTAAAGCTCTCTAATAAACGATAAGGTTTTGATAGGTTGTCAAACAACCAAAAATAAAAATATATTTCCAACTCTCCAAAAACTATGTAGCTAGTGGTGAATCGGCGAATCCGTAGAGAATTAGTGCAGAGTAACTCAAATGCTCAAAAAATAACAAATTAAAGGATTGATATTTCAAGAGATGTAAATAAAAATAAAAGCAACGCAGAAAATTAAAGGAGAGCTATAGTGACAGATACTACATGAGCATGTTGTATTGGCACAAAACAAGTCTAGACAGCAAATAACAAAATAAAACGAGATGAAAATGCAATGGGTGAAAACCTAGCTAAGGTACTCTTCAATTTAGCTTGGAAATTCGATCATTGACGTCATAAGATAAATTAGACGATTCAGATGGACAAAGTTATAGCCAAAGGTGACGCACTCATTAACCAATATTTTTTTGAAAACTTGTCCACAAATTCTGCCCAGTTCTTGCTCGATACGACATGGTCAGGTCGTATCTATTTCCAGTACGTAACTTCTTCAAAATAGCCTAAATCTCCTACATTACGACTCCAATCCCCAATTTGGTCTTCTATACACATAAAAAACACAAAAACACACAAAAACACACAAATAATAAACAAACACATGCAGAATGAATGCAAACTATCCTAGAAACCATGCATGAAATGCAACCTATCAAATAACCCCACACTTAAACAATACTTGTCCTCAAGTATTCAATCCATTCAAAACCTCAAGGCGTCCAACCTCCTATCACCATTCTTTCTCCCATACCTAACACTTCCTAAGCCAACAAATACAGTCATAGAATCAAATAAACGATGCATGAATGATCGATCTCCTAATTAATTAGGAATGCTAACCACTTCGACATTACCTTATAGAAAGCAATAACACCCATATCCTCTCCGATTTCTCTCAACACTCATGTAGAATTTTCGGATGTAGTGTTTCTCTCAAAATCAATGAATAGTAGTCCTTTCCATAGTCCTAACATAGAGTCCAATCTCTACCACTAGCTCGGATTTAAAAACCTACATCGATCAACTAGGTCTTTTAAAGGCTTATACTGTGGCTATGGGGTTTAACAAAGAAAGAAAAACTAAGAGGAGCAAAGTATGCACCAAGTAATACATATCTCATACAACACTTATGGCTATAGAATTTATCACAAGTTGGTCGAACCATTCCTTCCTATCCAATCATCATTCTCCATTCATTCATCAAGGTGTTTCTCATAAATCATGACTTAGCAAGTTTCAACATTAATTTAAGGTTCAAAGAATCAAACTTGCTTTTAAAATTGTTTCAGGGGAAGAAAACATTATTGAATCTGAATATATATTTTTCTTTTGTTATTATTTTTTCTTTTTCTTTTTTTCTTTATTTCTTTTTTTCCCCCGAGTTGTTTTCTAACTCTTAAGCCTAACACCATGCAACAACTAGGAGCATGATGTAAACATTATAAACATGAAGTATATGATTTAACAAAATAAATACATGTTACTTGGCAATTCCTCCTAGTTGGGTGCCAAATTCTGAGGCTAAAGAAGGAAAAAAAAGCATAGGATTTATTAAGTTTTTAACATAAGGATAAAGAAAGGTTTTAGGCTCAAACGGGACTACAAGGGATAATTCACTTTGTAGGATACTTAAAGAAATTGGAAAGCAAAGCGTTACACAAACAATGCCTTAGTTTCATTTCGACGTACTAAATGTGGCTTTGATATGAACTCAAATGTCAAATTCTAGTAGGGAACACACTATACATGCACACAAAAAAGAAATATGGAGTATATGTAATATTGTACTCCCTCTTAAGCGGCTCAAAAATCTCGCGGTTAATTTTGTGTGGTATTTGTTATTACTCCTATAAGTGTATTTTACCGAGGGCCTATTTGATTCCAAGTGTATTAGTTAGTTCAAGTTATGCTAGGATGGGAATCAAAACAGATCAATTAAGCTAAAAACACTTAAATAGTCGAACTTATCAAATCGCATCAAGACAAGACTATTTAAGGTGGGATTTACTTTGTTATGCATGTTAATTGATGCATGAACATTCAAAAATGAAAATAAATAAACTAACAGGTGCAACTAGTGACCACAAGACAATGTCATATCAGTAGGTAGACCTATGCATGGCAACGTAAACAATACATGTAAAAAAGAAAAAATGCAATTGACTCAAAATCACAGAAACACCATAATTTTTTTAAATAAAAAGAAAGCTATCAAATATCAAAAGAAAGCAGTCTCCACACCGCACACTTATAACTTACATTGTCCACAATGTAAACAAAGACAAGAAAATATAAATTAAAGGCCCAGAGTAAGGATAGAAGTTACCAGGATCATAGTGACGGAGGAAATGGAGGGGGCTCGCTGCTGAAACTGACATAGATTTCCCACTTTGGTTTAAACAATTGTGTACCCCACACTTGAACTTTTCATTGTGTGTGAAAAAAGATTGAACCTCATCTGTGCACCCCAAAATACCTACCCTGTAGAGCATATAAATACTACAAAACACCGGGTAAACTTGGAGCAATTAAAATTTTTGTAGTTTTTTATTGTTATGTGAAAACAGGTATACGACATGTACACAGGCATATGACATGCTCATGTCGTATACCTTCCTGTAACTAGTAGCAGTTATGAAGATTAATGCGCTGTGTCTCACACATCAATTCCAGACCAAATTTTAAGCACTAATTACAGAATCAAAAATCAAAATAAACGAACACAAAATAAATGAAATAACACAAAATGAAAATGGAATCTTAAAATCAAAAATTCCTTGGGTTGCCTTCCAAGTAACGCCTTTGTTTAACATCTTTGGCTCGACGGGGACCATGCCTAATTGTAATCGGGTGTACTTATGTAATGTATCTCAACTAAGTGTGGTTCAAATCTTTCATAGAAGGGTTTCAATCTATATCCATTGACTCTTAAAATTTTTGAAGTATCCATGCTTTCAAAGTCAACGCCACCATTATCATAAACTTTTGCAACAATAAATGGACCAACCCACTTAGAACACAACTTACCTCCCAAAAGTTTAAGAGTAGAGTTAAAGAGAAGTACCTTTTGACCGATTTTAAACCTCTTTTCAGCAATCTTTTGTCATGAAATGCCTTCTTTTGGCTTTGTAAATCATGGTATTCTCATAAGCGTTGTTGAAAATTTCCTCAAGTTCTTGGAGTTGAAGCTTACGTTGCTGCCCTGCCTCATCATAACTTGTGTCACACATTTTTACCACCCAAAATGCGCCATGTTCAATTTCCACGGGCAAGTGACATGTCTTGCCATAAACTAGTCGATAGGGTGGCATGTCTAATGGCATCTTGTAAACGGTTTGATATGCCCACAACACATCCTCAAGGCACGCACTCCAATCCTTGAGCGAGGGTTCAATGTTTTCTCCAAGACGCTCTTGATCTCCTTATTGGACAACTCGACTTGCCCATTTGTTTGTGGGTGATAAGCAGTTGACGCCCTATGAGTCAAGCCATATTTCTTAAACAATGCTTCCACAACCCGGTTGCAAAAGTGGGTTCCACGATCACTAATGATAGCTTTCGATGTGCCAAACCTAACAAAAATATTAGCTTTCACAAAATCAACAACCACTTTAGCATCGTTAGTACGTGTGGCTTTTGCCTCAACCCATTTTTAAACATAATCAACAGCAAGTAAAATATATTGATTACCAAAAGATGAGAGAAAAGATCCTGTAAAATCAATTCCCCAAATATCAAAAATTTCACAAACTATCACGGATGTTTGTGGCATCTAATTTTTGCAACCAATATTACTTGTAAATTGGCATCTATCGCATGCTTTACAAAAGGAATATGAATCTCTAAATAAATCGGGCCAGTAAAATCTAGTTTCAAGTATGTTTTTTTGTTGTTCTTTATGGTCCAAAATGGCCACCGCAAGCTGACGAATGACGGAATTGGAGGATAAAAGGAATCTCTTCCTCGGGTACATATCGCCTTAAGATTTGATCCGAGCACATCTTCCACAAATATAATCAATTCCCCAAATATCAAAAATTTCACAAACTATCACGGATGTTTGTGGCATCTAATTTTTGCAACCAATATTA
>JAOSBN010057562.1:0-14085 GCA_027563595.1 Erythroxylum suave | reverse complement strand
GCAGGATTCTATAGATGTTTTATTAAAGATTTTAGCAAGATTGCATTACCTCTTTCAAGGCTTTTACAAAAAGATGTTAAATTTGACTTTGATGATTCATATAGGAATGCTTATGATGAGTTAAAGTCTTAACTTATTTCTCCCCCTATTCTGGTTGCCCCTGATTGGAACTTACCTTTTGAGCTTTCATGTGATGCTTTTAATTGTGTTGTAAGAGCTATGTTAGGTCAAAGAGAGGAGAAAATATCAAGACCAATTGCCTATGCTTCGAAAACGCTGGATGCAGCTCAAATCAACTACACAACAACAGAAAAAGAGTTGTTTGTAGTAGTTTTTGCCTTAGAAAAGTTTAGGACTTATTTGTTAAATTCTCATGTCACTGCGTTCACTAATCATGTAGCTGTCCGTTACCTTCTTAAGAAACCACCATCTAAGCCAAGGTTGATAAGATGGGCATTGCTTCTTAAAGAATTCGATATCGAGATAAAGGACCGGCCAGGCGTAGTAAATCATGTAGCTGACCACTTGAGTAGGCTACCAAAGGATACAAAGGGAGTAGACTCTTTCAAGCTTACTTATGATTCTTTTCCTGATGCAGTTTTATGTGCTCTATTTTTAAAATAGCCTTGGCATGCACATATTGTAAACTACCTTATGACTGGACTCAGCCTACCTTTAATGTCTAATTCGCAGGCACAAAAGCTTAAGAGTGAAACAAAGCATTACATTTAGGATGCTCCTCAGCTATAGAGAATATGTCATGATTAAGTCATAAGGAGATGTGTACCTAATGAAGAATGTGATGCCATTATTTCAGCTTGTCATTCTATGGTTTGTGGGGGACATTTCAGTCTAAGAGAACATCTAGAAAAATTCTAGACTCTGGTTTTTACTGACCAACCCTTTTTAAAGATTCTTCTACATCCTGTTAGTCTTGTGACAAGTTTCAACGTTTTGGGGGGTTAGGAAATAGACATGAAATGCCTTAGCAACCTTTACTTTTTTGCAAAATCTTTGATGTTTGGGGGATTGACTTCATGGGTGCTTTCCCTCCGTCTTTTGGTTTTGTATATATCCTTATAGTCGTGGATTATGTTTCAAAATGGATAGAAGTTGTGCATACTAGGAAAGATGATGCCCAAACAGTGTCCAAATTTTTTAAGTCCAACATTTTCTATAGGTTTGGGATTCTAAGGGTTGTGGTGAGTGATAGGAGTACACATTTCTGTAATAGGCTAGTTGACAATCTGTTTTCAAAATTTGGAGTCCCTCATAAAGTCTCCACTACATATCACTCCTAAACCAATGGTCAGGCTGAGATATCCAATCGGGAGGTGAAGCGTATCTTGGAGAAGATTGTAAAACCATCAAAGAAGGATTGGAGTTTGTAGTTAGAAGAAGCACTATGGGCTTATCGGACTGCCTACAAGTCACCAATCGGGATGTTTCCATAACGCCTCATTTATGGAAAAGCTTGTCATTTGCCAGTGGAGTTGGAGCATAAAGCTTATTAGGCAGTCAAGCAGTGCAACATGGGCTTAGAATCTACAGGGATGGAGAGAAAGTTGTAGTGGCAAGAATTGGAAGAGTTAAGGCTAGCGATGTATAAGAACTCTAGACTTTACAAGGAGAAGACCAAGTTTGTGCATGATAAAGGCATCTTGAGGAAGGAATTCATAGAGGGAGATAAAGTGTTATTGTTTAAGGCTCATCCTACTTTCAAGCAAGGGAAATTTAATACTCATTGGGATGGGCCATTACAGTGACAAAAGTGCATGACTTTGGCATGGTGGAGCTTTTACATGAAGAGACTGAAGCTAAGCTCAAGGTTAACGGACATCTCTTGAAGCTTTACCATGAGAACTAGAAACCTCTGTAAATCTCAGGTTGTTTCTTTCCTTCACTTATTTACTTACTTTTTCCTTATGATTCTTCATGACATGTTTGGTGCATTAGTTTGTTGAGTAAGTGTGGGGGAGAAACTAACCCAGTAGGAAAAGTAGCTTAGTTTTTAGTTTGATAGTAATTTTCAATTCAATAATACCCCCTTTTAGCTCTTACTATTGCCTTCATTTTGCTGTGATTGATCATTTTGAAGCATGATTTATCTTTAAGTTTAGAGAAGTTGCGTATTGTTCATTGCGTTGCAATCTCATTCTTGAGCTTTTTCACTACGTTGCAAAGTTTTTCTAAGTATCCAGCCTATGTTTTATGTTTCTTTATAATGTTTTTAATTTTTGTGTGAAAATTGTTCTATTTGTTGCTCTTTGAGTTTGGGTTACTTTCGTCGCAGCGTGCATTTCACATCGCTGTAGCGACAGTCTCCACTTAATCTCTTTCTGTTTGGACATTCTTGTCGCGGGGTGTATTCCACGTCGCCACGACGACACACTACTATTTTGTTCCATTTTGACGTATCCCTTTATCTTCTATTTTTCCTTTTAGGATCTTTTCACCGTGGCAAAATCAAACTTTCACCACGGCAATGATAGAATCTGTGCAAACTACACTATCGTTTCTTCAATTTTTATTTATTATATTACAGTTTTACCCCTATATGTCGTCAACTAGCTACTTTTGCTTTCTGCCCCTTTTCATCTTTTCACCCATCATATTGTTTAAACTCATCGCGTCTGTTTCCCTATTTTCTAATCCTACTTCGCTGCGACAACATCTCTTAGTTTCCATACTCCTACTTGTTTGTTTTCTTACCTAATCACCTCCATTTTTCATTCTCTAATTGTGCAGCCTCTTTCTCTTCTTTGTAAGTGTCTCATTTCCCTTCTTCGTCCATTTATTTTTATCTTATATGTTGTTGTTAGTTAGGGCAAACCAGTGGACATATTGTCCTCTCTGGTATGTTTTGCCGCGGCGAAGTGGAGTACGTTACGGCGAAGGTTGAATCAAATTCTCTGGAATGTTTCATCGTGGCGAAGTGGAGTATGCTGCAGCAAAGGTTGAATTATTTTGTTTTCTGATTAATTTGTTCATCTGTAGGAAATGACTCGAACCAAAAACCCTACCCCCTCTAGTGAACTTGACTCACTAGATAATGAGTTCACTTTTAAGGAATTATATGAGAAAATTGATGACAGACCTTAATTAAAGAATCACCATTTCCTCTCACCCCTCCCACCAACCCCTTTGTTCAATAATTTTATGCATCCTAACTGACTAGCCTGTTCAGGTAGTGTACCCAAAGCAATGAGAAATTTGTTCGATATTTTTATATATATATGCTCGGATCCACAATTGTTTAGCCATTGACTTTCGTGGCATTAAGGAGCCCCATGCCTTCACCACCTGTAACATCTGCCACCAGTTTAATCTTCCTCCCTATCTCCACTATCATTTTGACAAATTAATCCATAATTATCCTTTGGCTGATGTTGCTTGCACCCTCTGTCATAAGGGCACTGAGTGGCATCGGCCATGATATACCAAGATATACCTTAAACGCTCCGAATTATGACCAGAGGCTCAGTTTTGGTTGCACTTGGTTTGTAACAACATCGCCCTAACCACCCACCCCACCTATGTCACTAAACGCCAAGCCTTCTATATCTACCTCATAATGACTAGCTGTCCGGTAAATATAGCTAATGCCATTGCCTTCACCCTACATGACTCCGTCCAAGCACCCAAATTAACCAACATAATAGCCTTCCCCCACCTTGTTTCTGACATCTTTCGAGCACACAATGTACCTGAATTTGATAATGATAGCAATTTCAACCCGGCCCCAGTTTTTAGGTATAACCACCTAAAACACCCTATCCTTGCACCACCACCCCCTCCTATCCATGTCTCTGATGTTGATACAACCTCCACAACTGATGCACCCATTGAGCAATATGAGCCAACTCCAAAGATCCCTGTACCTGTCACTTTAGCAACTCTTGCTACTCAACTTGATGGACTTTTTACTGATCTCCACCAACTTTGTCACACTCTTATGGGTGAGATCTAGCACCAGATACATCAAGAGGCCATATATGATCGGGACATGCGTTATTGTCGTTGCATAAAGGCTTTGCTGGCTGAACGCCTACAGTTTCAATTACCCTCTAATGAGGATGATCCATTGCACAGCACTGACACCGTTAGGGAGGGCACATCTGGAGCACATCCATCTGGGTCTGGACAGTCTAGGTCCATAGTTGATTCACCTAGAGATCAATGTTGAGTCATTTGTATTTTGATTTGTTCTTTTATTTTTGAGTCTTAGGATTCCTGGATACTAGATAAACTTTTGATGTCTTTTCTTAGTTGATCTAGCCTATGCTGAATATTGTATTTGCTTCATTGGCCATGGAGATATGATATTTGTTCATCCACTGTCTATCATCTGCTCTAAATGATTGTGTTTAAATTCTGTCAATATTACAGACAATATTGTGTTTAAGTGTGGGGGAGGAAACAAAATAGTTTATTCAGGCAACATTTTGGCCACATAATTGTCATTTGTGGGTTATCTATTAAGTTTTGAAAGTGGTCCTTGTGGTGAAATTGCAATTGCATGCATTTTGTCTATTTTCTCCAAGTTTCTATAACTTTTCACTGCAACGACAATTTTCCAAATCATCACTTCGCCGCGGCTAACACTTAAACATTTTTTTTACCACTTAACCTCTATAAAAGCAGTGTTTGCCTGTCTTCCCTACTCTTTGCATTTAAATTTGTTTAGTTGTTTTGTGTGTATTAACTTCTGGTTTTTGTAGAACTTTAGGAAAAAGGTTCAAAGATCTATTCAACCCCCCCTTCTAGATCGTTTACAAGAACTTTGGTACTTCAAATGCATCGGTTTTAAGTTTCGTAAGTAGTTCCTTCTACCAATTGAGGATCTTGGTTTGAGTCTGATTATGATATTTGTCTTTCATAATTGTTTTGCAGCATGAAAAAAAAGGCTATTATGTTAAAATTTTTAATCTTTTCTTTGGAATAGATGACACTCATTTCATGAGATAAATTGTGACGCATGTCACTCATTTTGTTTCTTTTACTCCATCCATCTCACTTGACCTTCATTCATCATTACAACCTTGAAAATCCTCTTGATTTGCAAAATTATAGTTCTTATAGTGGAGAGGTAGAACTAGCACAAGCTTATGGTAGAGAATGAATTAAGCAGATTATACAGAGAAAAATTACCCTAAGACAAGTGAGTTGAGAGCTAAACAGTTTTCCCTAAGATAAGTCTCTTTTCCTCAATCTCTCAGCTTAAATACTTGTGCTGTTGATCTTCTTGGTGCTTTTTCAACCTGCTTTAGTTGATTTCTGACAAAATGGTATAATTAATTTTCTGCTCTCATTTTTAAGTATAGTCAGTATTTCCTTTTACACTTGTATTCCTTTAATTTTGATGAGCTTTTTCTAGGAGCACAAAGGTCCAAGTGTGGCGGAATTTGATTGAACCCAAGTTTTCTATATTATTCAGTGGTATTTTTATAGTTTTTGTCATACTTTTTGGCTCAATTTGTTGAATGTTGTGCTTAATTTATTTCAAGTGTGCTTGTTTTAAATTAACATAGTTTGAGGATAAAATTGTCATAATTAATTAGTAATTACACTCACTTGGTTTATAGGACAATTGATATCGCAAACTAATGTTTTTCTTTGCATGACACTCAAGAAGTAGAGCCAAGAGTGAAGACTAAGAAATTGCTGAGCCATTAAATCAAGGAAGAAAACCCTTCAGGACGAGTTAGCCGCGACAAACTCCTCACGTCGTTACGGCAAAAGATATGAATCAACAGCCAAATGCTTTCAGGAAAATTTGGCCGCAATGACTGAATACTTTGCTGCCGCAAAACCTTCAAATCAATAGCTCTGACCCTTCGGGAAAATTTGGCCGCAGCAAACTCCTCACTTTGCCGTGGTAAAAACTTCAAAACAACAACTTGAAACCTGAGTCATTTTTGGAAACTCCACTCACCCATGCTTATGACCCAACCCGAATATCATTAAAAAACCCTATTTTAGGATAAGTAGTAAATGGGAGGTGGCATAACATATCTTACACTTTCTCCTTCACCATTTCTCTACAAAAAAACGTCCCTTCTCCTTCCATTTTTTCTTCCACTACTAAATCTCCATCATGGGTGATTCAGATGCATTCCAAGTTGTGAAGTTTTTGAGTTTTACAAGTGGCTAGGCGTTTCTTTTCCTCTTGAAGGTGTAGCAATCGCTGGAGTTCAATTGACTGAAAAAGGGGAGTAGCTTAATCCATAGTTCAGCTATGAGTTTATATATCCTAGGTCTAGGATTTATGATTTGTAGATGAGCTATTTGATTATAGTTTTAATCAAGTGTTGGATATTCATTATGTGTTGGATGGATTGGTTTATGTAGAACTTTGAGCTTAAATGTATGAAGTTTCATATATGTCTATTTGAAATCTTTTTCATTCTTATTATCTTGCATGGTTGTGTTTGAAGTTAGATGATTTTAGATTAAATTTGACCGATTGCATTGGCTAATCCTACTACACACACTAAGAGCGCTTAACAGGATTTTTAAAAAAGTGGAGTTTCATTGATTAAGATCCTGGACTTAAAAAGTCTTTTAAGGTTTATACTTTTGAAGCTTAGTGATTTCTACTCTCTCTTTAATTATTTTGAACAATGATGGCCAAAACTCACTTTCAAGAGGACTTTATCATTATATAGTCTTTGTGTTTTTCAAGATTCAGTTTTATATCTCCCTAAAATCAAAAAACATGTGTTTCACATTTAAATTAGTTCTACCAATCAGCTAGAAAATAAAAAACCCCTCTTTTCTCCGAATTCGTTTGCATAGCACGACATATAGGTTAATTTAGATTTAATTTTTTAGGTTCCGGTTAAGTGAACGACCCGAGGTTGCACCCTATAGTGCAATTCTTGGAATTCTTTGATTCAACCTTCAAGAGCTTAGCATAACAAAGGCTTAATCAGAGTATAATCTAAGAAGTGAAGTGGGTAGCAAATCAAACGAAAGAGGAGTCATTGGCTTGATGCAGGAGTTAATTGAGAAAAAATCCAAAACCCTTAAAGCATTCTTATATTGATCTAATAAGCTTATACCTCAACATAAACTTACATGATAAAATGCAATCAATTTTCACTGAATGCTTTGAGAAATTTCTGCTTAATCAAACCATCTATAATATTTATTAAAGCAAAATCTAAAAAATATCGATGGGAAGAGATGAGGGCAAGATCAAAGAAGTAAAATGGGTAGCAAAATTAAAGAAAGGAGTAGTCATTCATTGAGCAAAATCTAAAGCTTCTAATTCCATCTTATATTTATCTAATAAGCATGTGCCTCAGCCTATGCATGATAAAAAGCAGTCAATTTTCACCAAATGCCTTGAGTAATGTCAACCTAATTGAACTATCTATACTATTTATTGGAGCAAGATCAAAAACTATCCATGGAAAAAATTGAGAGCAAGATTTAAGAAGTAAACCTAATAGCAAAATCAAATGAAGAAGGAAGCATTAGCTTAATGCAGGAGTTTGTTCAGAAAAATCTAAAGCCTCTAATTCCATCTTATATTAGTCTAATAAGCATGTCCCTCAATCGAAACTTGAATGATAAGCTACAGTCAATTTTTGCTGAACGCCTTGAGAAATGTCATCCTAATCGAACTAGCTATAATATTTATTAGAGCACAATCTAAAAAATAATGATGGAAAGAATTGAGAGGAAGATCGAAGAAGTAAAGTGGGTAGAAAAATCAAACAATGGAGGAGACATTAGCTTGATGTAGGAATTCATTGAGAAAAACCTTAAGACCCTAAAGCCATTTTATATTGATCTAATGAGCAGGTACCTCAACCAAAACATGCATGATAAGCTTCTACTAATTTTCACTAAATACATTAAGAAATATCAGCCTAATTGAACTATCTCTAATATTTATTTGAGCAAGATCTAAAAAATATTGACGAAGAGAGCTGAGAGCAAAATCAAAGAAGTAAAACGGGTAGCAAAATCAAAAAAATGAGTAGGCATTAGCTTGATCCAGGAGTTTGTTGAGAAGAATTTGAACCCCCTAATCCCTTCTTATATTTATCTAATGCACACATGGCTCAACCCATACTTGCATGAAAAGTAGCAGTGAATTTTCACTGAATGTTTGAGAAAGATCATCCGAACTATATATAATATTTATTATAGCAAGATCTAAAAAATATCGAAGGAAAGAGTAGAGGGAAAGGTCAACTAAGTAAACCTGGGAAAAGATCAAACGTAGGATGAGGTATTGGCTTCATGCAGGAGTTCGTTCAATGAAATCTGAAGCCCCTATTGTTGTCTTATTTGATTTAATGAGCACGTACATTAACCAAAACTTGCATGATAAGTTGTAGTCATTTTTTACTAAATGACTTGAGAAATGTCAGCCTAATCAAACTATCTCTAATATTTATTAGAGGGGTGTATAAAAAATATCAATGGAAAGGGTTGCGAGCATGATCGAAGAAGTAAAATGGGCAGCAAAATCAAATGAATGAGGAGGCATTGGCTTGAAGCAGGAGCTCATTGAGAACAATTTGAAGCCCCTAATGCAATCTTGTATTGATCCAATAAACTTGTAACCTTATCTAAACTTATATGATAAGCTGCAGTCAATTTTTACCAAATGCTTTAAGAAATGTCAGCCTAATCGAACTATCCATAATTTTGATTAGAGAAAGATCTAAAAAATATCGATGGAAATAGTTGAGAGAAAGATTGAAGAAGTAAAGCAAGAAGCAAAATCAAATGAAGGAGGAGGCACTGGCCTGGTGCAGTAACTCATTGAGAAAAATCTGAAGCCCCTAATGCCATATTATTATTATCTAATTATTATGTACCCCAACCTAAGCTGGCATGATAAGTTGTAGTCAATTTTCACCAAATGCCTTAAGAAATTTTAGTCTAATTAAACTATCCCTAATATTTACTAAAGCAATACCTAAAAAATATCAATGGAAAAAGTTGAGAGCTTGATCGAAGAAGCAAAGAGGGATGCAAAATCAAATGAATGAGGAGGCATTAGCTCAATGTAGGAGTCCATTTTGAAAAATCTAGAGCCCCTAATGCCATCTAATATAGATCTAATAACCATATAGCTCAACCTAAGCTGGCATGATAAGCTAAGGTCAGTTTTCACTGAATGCCTTGAGAAATGTTGGCCTAATCAAACTATCTATAATATTTATCAGAGCAAGATATAAAAAAATATCAGTGGAAAGATTTGAGAGTAAGATCGAAGAAGTAAGGTGAGAAGCAAAATCAAACGAAGGACGAAGTATTGGCTTAACGCAAGAGTTCTTTTAGAAAAATATGAAGCCCCTAATACCATCTTATATTGATCTAATGATCATATACCTCGGCCTTAATTTGTATGATAAGCAGTAGTAAATTTTCACTGAATTCCATTTGAAATGTTAGCCTAATCGAACTATCTATAATCTTTATTAAAGAAAGAACTAAAAAATATTGATGGAAAGAGTTGAAAGCAGGATCAAAGAAGTAAAAGCAGGAAGAAAAATCAAAAGAAAGAGGAGGCATTAGCTTGATGCAGGAGTTCCTTGAGAAAAATCAAGATCCCCTAATGTCATCTAATATGGATCTTATAAGCATATACATCAACCTAAACTTGCAAGATAAGCTACAATCAATTTCACTGAATGCCTTGAGAAATGTCAACCTAATCGAACTCTCTATAATATTTATTAGAGCAAGACAATAAAAAATATTGATGGAAAGAGTTTAAACCAAGATCAAAGAAATAAATTGGGAAGAAAAATAAACCTTAGAAGGAGGCATTGGCTTGATGCAGGAGTTTGTTGAGAAAAATCTAAAGCCCTTAATGCCATCTTATATTGATTTAATTAGCATGTACTTCAACCTAAACTTCTATGATGAGCTATAGTTAATTTTTGCTAAATGCCTTGAAAAATGTCAACCTAATTGAACTACCTATAATATTTATTAGAGCAAGATCTAAAAAATATCGATGGAAAGAGTTGAGAGGAAGATTGAAGAAGTAAAGTGGGTAGCAAAATCAAACAAAAGTGGAGGCATTAGTTTGATGTAAGAGTTCGCTGAGAAATATCTTAAGCCCCTAATGCCATCATATATTTATCTAAGGAGCATGTACTTTAACCTAAACTTACATGATAAGCTACAACCAATTTCCATTGAATGCCTTGAGAAATATCAGCCTAATCGAACTATCCATAATATTTTTACTAGAGCAAGATCTAAAAAATGTCAAGGGAAATAGTTGAGAGCAAGATCAAAGAAGTAAAGTTGGTAGCAAAATCAAACTAAGGATGAGGCATTGGCTTAATGCAGTAATTCATTGAGAAAAATCTGAAGCCCCTAATGCCATCTTATATTTATCTAATGAGCACATACCTCAACCTCAACTTGCATGAGAAGCAGCATTCAATTTTCATTTAAAGCCTTGAGAAATATCAGCCTAATCGAGCTATCCATAATATTTATTAGAGCAAGATCTCAAAAATAACAAGGGAAAGATTTGAGAGAAAGATCGAAGAAGTAATACAGGAAGCAAAATCAAACGGAGGATTAGGCATTGGCTTTACGCAGGAGTTCATTGAGAAAAATCTAAAGCCACTAATGCCATCTTACATTTATCTAATAAGCATGTACCTTAAGCTGAACTTGCATGATAAGCTACAATTAATTTTTACAGAATGCCTTAAGAAATGTCATCCTAATCAAAAAATCTATAATATTTATTAAGATAAGTTTAAAAAATATATATGGAAAGAGTTAAGAGGGAGAACATAGAAGTAGGGTGGACTGCAAAATCAAACAAAGAAGGAGACATTAGCTTGATGTAGGAGTATGTTGAGAAAAATCTGAAGCCCCAAATGCCATCTTATAATTGATCTAATGAACATGTAGCTCAACCTAAAATTCTTTGGTAAGCTACTGTCATTTTTCATTGTATGCCTTGAGAAATGTCAGCCTAATTGAACTGTCTATAATATTTATTAGTGCAAGATCTAAAAAATATCGAGGGAAAGAGGTTAGAAAAAGATCGAAGAAGCAAAGCAAAAAGCAAAATCAAATGGAGGAGGAGGCATTGACTTGACGTAGGAGTTTGTTGAGAGTTATCTGACGCCCCTAATGCCATTTTATATGTATCTAATATGCATGTACGTCAACCTAAACTTGTATGATAAGCTATAATTAATTTTCGTTAAATGCCTTGAGAAATGTTAGCCTAATTGAACTATCTATAGTATTTATTAGAGAAAGATCTAAAAAATATCAAGGGAAAGAGCTGAGAGCAAGATCAAAAAACTAAAGCAAGTAGAAAAATCAAACAAAGGAGAAGGTATTGGCTTGATGCAGGAGTTTGTAGAGAAAAGTTTGAAGCCCCGAATGCCATCTTAAATTTATCTAATGAGCACATGCCTCAACCTAGACTTTCATGATGAACAACAGTCAAATTTCACTGAATGCCTTAACAAATGTCATCCTAGTTGAACTATCTATAATATTTATTAGAGCAATGTCTAAAAAATCGATGGAAAAAGTTGAGACCAAGATTGAAGTAGTATTAGAAGTCAATTTAAAGGAAGGAGGAGGCATTGACTTGATGCAGGAGTTCGTTTTGAAAAACATGGAGCCCCTATTGCCATCTTATATTGATCTAATGAGCATGTACTCAACCTAAACTTGTATGATAAGCTGCAATCAATTTTCAGTGAATGCAATGAGAAATGTCAGCCTAATCGAAGTATCTATAACATTTATTAAAGAAAGATCTAAAAAATATCGATGAAAAGAGTTCAGAAAGAGATCGAAGAAGTATAGCGGGCAGCAAAATCAAATGAAGTAGGAGGCAATGGCGATGTAGGAGTTTGTTGAGAGAAATTTGTAGCCACTAATGTTGTCTTATGTTTCTCTAATCAGCATGTACCTCAACGTAAACTTGTATGATAAGCTGCAATCAATTTTCACTAATTTCCTTAAGAAATGTGAACTGAATCCAACTATCTTTAATATTTGTTAGAGCAAGATCTAAAAAATATCAATGGAAAGAGATGAGAGCAAGATTGAAGAAGTAAAGAGGGTAGCAAAATCAAACGAAACAAGAGTCATTCATTGGAAAAAATCTAAAGCCCCTAGTGCCATCTTATATTTATCTAATGAGCATGTGCCTCTGCTTAAACTTGCCTGATAAGTAGCAGTCAATTTTCACTGAATGCCTTAAGACATATCAGCCTAATTGAACTATATCTAATATTTATTAGAGTAAGGCCTAAAGAATATCAATGGAAAGAGATTAAACCAAGATCGAAGAAGTAAAGTGGGACGCAAAATAAAACGAAGGAGGAGGTATTGGGAAAAATCTGAAGCCCCCAACGCCATCTTATTTTAATCTCATGAGCATGTACCTCAACCTAAACTTGAATGATAAGCTACACTTAATTTTGACTGAATGCCTTCAGAAATGTCAACTTAATCGAACTATCTATAATATTTGTTAAGGCATGATCTAAAAAATATTGAGGGAAAGAGTTGAGAGAAATATCAAAGATGCAAAGTGGGTAGCGAAATCAAACGAAGCAGGAGACATTAGCTTGATGCGTTTGTTAATAAAAATCTAAAGCCCCTAATGTGATTGTATATTAGTCTAATAAGCATATACCTCAACCTAAAATCGCATGATAAGTTATGGCCAATTTTCACTGAATGCCTTGAGAAAGGTTAGCATAATCGAACTATCTATAACATTTATTAGAGAAAGATCTAAAAAATGTCAACGGAAAGATTTGATAGCAAGATCAAAGAAGAAAAGTAGGAAGAAAAATCAAATGAAGGAGGAGGCATTAGCTTGATGTAGGAGTTCATTAAGTAAAATTGAAGTCCTTAATGTCATCTTATATTTATCTAATCAGCATGTACCTCATGCTGGAGTTATGTAACTATTGTTCCCTGGAAAGCAAGTGTATTTACGCATAACTTAATTTTCTTCTAGTTACTTTTGTAATAAAAAATACTTATTTTTAGTAAAACAAAAGAGTTTGGTTTTATTTGTATGTGCATTACATATATCTAGTCATAAGTATTAAGTTTCTTTTATAAGTAATATACATATACATAGAGATGTATCGGAAACATTTATATTATTAGAATCTAAATTAGTTGATTCACAGTTGAATAATCAAGTTGGTCACTTGATTATGGTTTAGATTGTAGTGTTGCAATTTATCTTTGTGTAAGTAAAAGAGTATACTTCAAGGGAATGCTAAGTTTCATATCAGATAGTAGTTGACTATCGATAATGGCACTATTAAATGAATATGGAATTGAGAATGTTTTAAATAATAAAGTGTAACGCCGGACTCTCTGAGCTTTCCATATTATACCTTATTTGGAGATATTGTTGTATATTAATATATACATGGTTGTAATGAGTTCAAAGATGTATTTAAATCCTTTTTATATGTATGCTAGTGATATAAAATGTTATGCCCTTACATCAACTTAGAGTTCATCGGTATACGAAATCTTGGAGATTTCCGACATATAAAAAGAATTTGTAATGCTGGACTCTCTGAGCTTTTCGTATTGTGCCATATTTGTAGATATTGTTGTAAATTAATGTATACATGGTTTTAATGAGTTCAAATATGTATTTGAATCCATTTGGTACATAAGCCAGTGATATAAAATGTTATATGCCTTTACATGAACTTAGAGTTCATCGGTATACGAAATCATGGAGATTTCCGACATATAAGCTTTTAAGTGTGAAAAAATGAGTCCATTGGATGGATATGACCATGTTGGTTGAATTAAATGTGTTCTAATGTCTTAAATGTGATTAGACATGATTTATAGACTTATTAGACACTTAGAAAGCTCAATTGGAAAAGTTGACGTACATAAGGGACTTAAATGTAATTTTCAATTTTTGGAGGACCAAATGATAATTTTATAAAGTTAAGGGGCTTATTTATAATTTTCAAAAGTCCAAGGACCAAAATGGAAATAAAATTTTTGGTCATTCTCAAATTTTGGGCTTAATTGTAAATTTAGAAAAGTTTGGAGGGTATAATGGTAATT
>JAOSBN010057551.1:0-14085 GCA_027563595.1 Erythroxylum suave | reverse complement strand
CCTGTGTGTTCCTGCAAAAGTTCCACCATACCAAAATTATGTATCTTAATCACTACATAAGGTCCTTCCCAACGATGATTGAATTTGCCGGGCTTGAATGTGAAACGGGCTTTATACAAGAGGACCTTGTCACCTTCCTTAAAGGTCTTTCGGAGAATAATCTTATCATGTATCAGCTTGGCCTTTTCCTTGTAGAGCCGAGAGTGCTCATATGCTTCAAGTCGCAGCTCCTCTAACTCCTGCAGTTGGAGTTTCCTTTCCATCCCCGACAGCTCAAAGTCTAGGTTGCATCTTTTAACCGCCCAATAGGCCTTATGTTCTAGCTCCACAGGTAAATGACAGGCCTTACCATATGATGTCAGTTGATGATATGAGATGATCATAGATTGACATATTACAAGTAGATAATGTATATCAGAATTACAAATTGAAATCTTTGCTTCATTCAAAACTATTAAGCAGGTATATGGATAATTAATCTGACAAACGAATAGGTCATGCCAGATTTTCAGTAGACTATAGAAAACTTAGGCTTAATATAGGTTTTGGTGGTATTAAGCCTACTCGTCCCCTAGTGCCAACACGGTCCAGATTGCGGGTCGTTTCATGTATTAATATTAATTATAAGTATTATAAATTTTATGGTGTTTGTACAAATATATTTAATTACAATCAAATTATATACTATTATATTTGCATCTACATATAATCTAGTTAAAGTTTATAGACAAATTTGAACGTTATAATATTATTGTTAATTATATATATAACCAATCTAGTAAATTTTATTATTATACAATACTAAATGTAAATATGTGGTAATTAAACTACATTAAGTGGTATTACATATTAATGTTATATGGATATAATATAACTATTTATGTTTTTATCATAATATATAATACTTAAAGAATTAATCATTATATACTATTAATAATTATTAAACAATGACATTTAATAATTATTATTAATATATATTTATTAAAAATATAATATGCATTTTAGTAATTAATATTAATATTAGATATAATAATAAATATATTTACTATTGTTAATATATGCACTTATAATTATTAACTGTATACAATTATATAACATACTTAAACTTATATGTTACATACTATATAATAACAGTATATGTATTCTTTAGATAGGTATTATATATTTATTATGTATATCATTCACTTAAGATTATATGTATTGTCGATTATTCTATAATAGTTACTACTAATGTTATACCATAATAGTTATATTGTATAAATGCATATTATATGTATCATCCATTTAATTATATTAATATAATATAATCTACAGATGTTATTATATAGTGTGTAAAATGAATATTATATATAACTATAATGATATTATTAATATCTAGTATATCAATACATATAATAAACATGGTTAATTATAAAATACCTTAATATATATCACGTATATCATAGTTATTAAGGTATTTTATATGTGTACATGGTAAACCATATTATACCATAATACGTATATAATAAATATCGCATTTAGTACATATAATAAAAATATACACTAATATAACCTATTAATAATTTTTATATATTATATACGTAATTATTGTGATAACTATACTATATATTATTAATTTGATATTAAGGTATTAGTAATTAATTAACAAATATATAGCAAATTGTGTATATTATGGGATTATTATACATTACATATAATAAAAATAGCTTATTTTAGAAATACTTTATTATTAAGAGTGTAGCAATTAGCTTAATACCTAATTATAAGATATTATTATACAACGAATATTATATATCATGAGAAAAGTTTATAATATATTAGATTTAAATTATATTTGTTATAAATAATTAAAATAGGTATAATCTTATTATATTAAACACTGTTGAATTATTATATACTATTTGTTAATATCATTATATAGTTTTAATTATTCTTTAATATTAATGTTCTTCGCTACCTAAAAGGAACGTTACATTATGGGTTATTCTTTAGGGTTAATATTAAGTTTGATATAATTAACGACTTCATAATATAATATGAATTAATATAATTATTAGTTTAGTATAAAATATATACTATTCATTTATACTAAACTAATAGTATATATTTTAAATCATAATAATATAATACGTAAACCCTAAACATTTAATAAAACAACTATTATAATATTTAAATTTATTCATATTTTTATACCTATTAATTGGTCTATATGGTATTAAATTAATAATTATAATTATAATCATCATAAATTATATATTTTAAATAAGAAATGTTTCAAATATTTTGTTCCTATGTTTTATTAAGTGCATTAACACAAATATTTTATACATAAATTTAAACATTAATAGTTGTTTTATTTTCAATTGTATACTTATTCATATTGTAATCTACCTATCTATTCTATTCTTTTAGGGTATCATTGTTATATTATATACTTATGATTTATAACAACTTATTATTAATGTTAGTGTTTTAGGGTTTAGGGTTTAATATTATTACATATAAGCTAATATTTAATATCTATATAGTTAATTATAGTGCCATTGATATAATTCCCTATAATAGAACAAATTTGTAATTATAATACTTATGTTATTATTATCGTATAATATACACAATTAACTTAGATATCCTTAAAAATAGTTATATATATATATATAATTGAAATTTAAGATATAAAGATATTATATGATTATATAGAATGGTTATAATTATTATTATAACATATTTTTATGATGGCTAATTAATCAATTTTAATAACATTAAATTATAGCCAATGTAAGTGGAAGAGAAAGTGCGAAAAGCCCTCCTCATAACTAATCCATGTTTATACCTTAGAATTTGAGGGGCTGAATAATAAAATTTATTATTTATTAAAATTACAATTAATAATGTTTATTTTTATATAATCAAATTATACGAATAAACTAATAAAATGGACGAGATCTATATTAAACAATATATAAAACTTACTACATATGTCATTTAAATTATAATATCAATCAATAATTATAAATATATCCATTAATGTTAACGTTCACGATATAATAAGACTTAGTTACATACTAAATAATATATTAATAATAAATCTAACATTAAAATACTTAATAATATTATTAGCTAATTTAAACAATATTATTTAAATAATATCCTAACTTTATTGTATAAATATATAAAGATTAAATAAAAATTTTAAATTATGTATTATATAATCAGGTACATTATATGGTTTGAATAATTATAAATTGATAATTAACATTGTTATGTAATATAATTAATTTGTTAATGTCTTATTTGATTAATATGATTTAACAAATACTATTAATAATTATAATTTTTAGTATAAATTATAGTCATGCATATCATAATATAAAATGAAAATATAAAATAACAGATATAAAATAGGGGTGTTGAGCACCATATAAATTAAATACATAATTATATGATTATGTATTTTAACATTAATTTAATTTTATAATCATCAAGTGTATTAGCGTTATCATAAGAATAACAAAATTATTTGTAATTTTTCTCCTTTAATAACTGATATTATATAAGCATATCATCATGCTTAGGTATGGGGTACTATTATTATAACACTATATAATATATGTAAAATTAGTATTATTTAATTATTGTACACATGACCTTATATTAACTTTAGTATTATTCAACATTTATATCGTAATAAGTACAAACGAATATATAACATTATATGCACTAATATTATACACTCATATATCAAATAATAATATTAATATATCTAATTACTATTCCATATAAATTTTATTTTAATATATATTGTGAGCATTTTTTATACATGGTATAAAATGGTATAATAATAATAACCGACATTCATATACCATTTTATACCATATATAACGTATAATTGTAATATTAGTAAATTAAAAGTAATACAAATATAATTACTAAATATATGTAACTTATGTATAAATTAATAGCTATATAAAATAATAATTAAATACTATTCATCCTAGAGCAATTATACTTTTATATGTATTAAATAATTTTATAATTATAATATATCATTAATAATTGTAATATTAAATTAATATAACTATATTTTAATATAATTCATACATATATATTAATACATATGATTTACTACTGTCAAGTAATTAAATATATAAGAAAGGAAAATTTTAATATTAAATAATAATATATAACACATCATCTAGACTAATAAGTATATAATTATAATTTAAGTACACAAATAATTAAAACATTTTAACTAAATTAATGTTTTAAAAACTGAACCGAAAGTTAAATCGATAAGACAAGAGATTTAAAGTTTAAAAGGTTTAACTGGTATTAAATCGTTAATAGATGCATAATTGATCATAAATTTACCTCATATTTAATGTGTGTTTGGTTGAAATTTTATACTTTTATTGTATAGTAAAGTTATGGTATAAAGTTTGGTTAATTTAATATTGTTAAATTTAATTTAAGGATTTTGTTACCTCCAATATAGTAATATGATAACAATGCATATATACACTAAACATAATTATACAGATGTTTATGATATTATAATCTAACTTAACAATTATAATATTACACGTTTTATATATTAAAGTGGTATATATATAACTTTATAATATATTAAAGTGGTATATATATAACTTTATATAGTATACTTTCAATTTCTTAACATATATCACAATATAAAATTTAATATAATATATAAACATATATTATGTTGTAAAATATATGCTTATATATTATATTAAATTAGTCATATATAGTTTAATTATATATACACTATATAACTAAATTGACTATTCATTATGTATCATGTGGTTTGTATAACTCTTGATTTATAATTGATATATACAAGATTAATAATAGTTAATATTATAATAACTCCTATTATAATATAACTTCCTATGTTACATAGTGAATAGTTAATTATCGTATGCCTTAATATAACTTGGAATAAGGGTTTACTAATTAAGAGTTAATGTTCCTTTCAAAAAAAAAAGAGTTAATGTTATAACATATATTATGTACGTTATAACGTATAACATACTGTTTTATTATTATGTGTAAATTAATATTATAACTAAACCCTAAACGTTTAGCACTATTATAGTGTATATAATACTATATACAAAGTTATGTACGTAATACACTATAATAAACTCCATTATGATAATATTGGATATAAATTATATACTAATACACTATTATAAACTCCATTATGATAATATTGAATATATATTCTAGTATATAATTTATATTCAATATTATCATAATGGAGTTTATAATAGTATATTAGTATATAATTTATATCCAATATTATCATAATGGAGTTTATTATAGTGTATTACGTACATAACTTTGTATATAGTATTATATATCACAATATTATAGTCATATAGAGTATTATTAAACTATTATGTATAAGATTTTTTATGTGTATATCTTATGTATGGCATCCCAAAAAGTCACATATTTAATAAACAATTTATTATTTACAATCTTCATTATTATAAGCCATACACATATAATGACATTGATTATAATTACACATAACTCCACCACACAAAATGCCTATTAATATATACCATATGCTATATTATTACATAATAATTATATTATATAATTAAACATATTAAGTATATTATGTTACCCTAAACCCTATTATATAATTTTATTCAAGTTAAACTATTATGTATATAATGATGAAACCAACAACATTATAATATATATCCTATTAATATCAATTAATGTAATTTACAATAATATAACTATTGATTTATATTAAACAGAATATATAAAAATTAATTATATTGTATAGTCACTACAACAAATGGAGGATTTAGCTACGCTTTCTTTAGCGACGAAACCATAATCGTTGCCAAAAGAGAACATATTGTGACGATTTAAACAAGTCATCATTAAAACTATGAATTTAGCAACCAAACAGAAAAGCGTGACAAAAGAGAAAACATTTTGTGATGCATAACAGAAGTCATGACGAAATGCTACATATTTAGTGATGATTAGTATAACGATGTTAGATGTTCATCGTTAAATAATCTTGTGCCCATGCTTTCGAAAAACGTCATCGTAACTTGTCAAACATTTGGTGACTAGTTGGGGAAATCGTCGCCAAAGGTTCTAATTTTATGATGATATACCGAAAACGTGACAAAAAAGTCAATATTTGGTGACGAACTTTAGAAAACATCGCAAACGATTGTACACATTCAAGGATGATTTGGAAAATCATCACTAAATGTTGTACATTCAGTGATGATTTCTATAAATCGTCACCAAATGGTTGACATTTTCCAAAATTTTTAAACATTTTCATAACTATCATAGTTAAGATATGTTTTATTGGAGATTTGTTTTAAATTTTACAACATATTATTGAAAAAAACACACAACATAATTTTAAGTGTTAAATAGTAGTATTAATTAATCATTAGTATTTACTAACATTGCAAAATTTAGTTATAAAAATTTTAAATAATTTTATCAATATAATAATATGACATATAGAGTAGTACGAATTTTAAATTAGATGTTACCCAATTCATACAATCATTACATTCTCTTTATATCTGCACTTGTCCTTTTCTTTTTTTTCTTTTATACTCCTCTCTATCATGGTTGAATCCTCATTGTTCAGGCCCTCCTCCATCTGTAGCTTGATCCTTTCCTTACTGTTCTTCGCCAGGTTGGTAACCTTACTACTCTAATTCTCAATCCCTTCTACTGTTGTCCCAACCATGTTGTTTCCCTCAAATTTTTTATCTATGTAATTTTTCCTATCAGTCTATTGTGTCACTATCCTTAACAAGTTGTTCTCCTCCAAGTTTGTGGCCTTGTTGTTGTAAATAACAGTACTTTGGGACCCTTTTTCTATTATGATATTCTACTTCAGATTCATAGCCTATTCAGGATATTCCTCAGTTGTTTGCTTCCCTTTATCTAACAAGTTCACCCCTTCTTGAACCTTACTTTTGTTGTTTCCCACTATAATGTTTTCCATTGGATCTTAGGCTTCCTTTAAGTCCTACCCTCTTGATTTTCCTTTTTTCTCTATACTAGTTTTTCCTATTTGGATTTAGGCTTCCATATGTATGAAATCCCTATGGATTCTTCTTTTAATTCTCCATTGTCCTTTGATCTCGTAATTTTCAAAGAATTAGGGAGTTTTTTCGATATATCAACAACTATGCACACCCTAGCATACTTGATTCTCTTCATAAGAGTAGTATTCTTATCTAGCCCCAAGGGTCTCCTTATTTTACTCACGATATAGCTCATACCTTTTACAAACCAAAATTCCAAAGGCACCTTGTTAATATTGATCTATAAGGGGATCAAATTTCAAATTAGTTTTATCCAATTTCACCCTCGATTGCCACTTCTTGATAAGTATAGGGTGCCCCATCAGGTGCCATAGTCTTACTTCTAACATAATCTACACATTCTCTAGATTGAATTTAAATATAGAGAGTTCATCCTCGTTATCCATAACATTCTCTAGTTCTCTATTCCTCCATGCAGACATAGCCAATTTGTTGACTACTAGAAATGTCAATCACTTCTTAAGGAAGAAACCCACAAGCGAGCCTTTCCATTTATGTGCACCTTTATACAACACCTCTAGAGGTGCTTGAATTGGCCTCTTATAGTCGGAATCCACAAACATAAGTTTGCCAAGACTCCCAGAATCCTACAATTGGCCTTCATATCCTCTTCCTATTTTCTTCCTTGTAATGATGTCTACCCAAGGAGCCTCTTAGGAGGGGAAAATCTGAGTGGTTAATCAAGTTTTTTGTGTTTTGTGAGTTATTTGTGTCAAGTAAAGGTTGGGTTTTTTAGGTAATGTTGTGAGATTTCTCATACTCCATTAGGAAAACAGTAAGATTAAAGGGTTGGGTGTTTGGTGAAAGGAGACAAGATGGTTTGGTCAAAAAAGGGTAGCGTGGTGAAAGGAGACCTCCTAAGAAATTAAATTTAATTAGTTAACTATTCGCCTTACAACTTTCCTCATATGTTCCCGGGAGGAAATTAATATATCAAATAACCTTTAACCATAAATAATATTTATATAATTGTAGTGATTTTCAATAACTCTACTTCAAAAATTGATTAAGTAAGAAAATTTTCATAAAGAATTATTCTTTTTAATTAATATTTTACAATGTTTTAAAAACTAGATGGGAAACCGAGCTGGTCAAAGGAAAGGTTTAAGATTTAAAGGTTCAATCGCTATTAAACCATTATAAAACCAGTATATAATAAATAAGAAGAAAAAATTATGAGTAAGCAAGAATAAAATTTTTAATTGAAATAAAAATTACACCAACATCTATTATCATATAATGAACTAATAATAAATCAAATCTAATAATTCAAACTAAATTTGATTCTCATATAAAACTTAAAATCAAAATCAAAATTAAAATTGTATTTTTGAAGGAGGTTATGTCCCATCATTATTAGAAGTTCCAAATTTTCTAATGCTATCTAAAGACTTGTAAACTGCACGTTCATCTAAAGTATTTGCATCAACTTCTATTATTACATTCAAATAAATTACAAATTAGTAAGGCATGAAATTATTTTCAATTGTAAATTTGTAATACACTATACTTTTAACTTAAATATGATCAAAATAAGATATAAACTGACTGTCAATATATGCTCTTAGTTTATTCGTTGTAACAAATGTATTTTCTTCATAAATTGTCATTTCAAGTTCATTATAATTAAAATTAGCCGATGGTTCTTTTTCTCCGATGCAAAAATTAGTGTGATTAGTACAATCAATATCAACTGGATCATACATTCTCTTCTTATTCAGTGCTATAAATACATAATAGAGAGAATATAAAGTCAATAATAAAAGAAAAATTAATGAAATAACACAAAATTATAAAATAAATGTTCTTGATTTTCAGATTGTAAGTAATGTAAATAAGGTCATTAAGTCTTTTGATGTTCTAAATGATTTTATTTCTTTGTATAAATACGTTTAAAAACGCTCCGATTACGTTCACATCATGATGCAGAAGTTATTTAACTAAGTAATCTAATGGAAAATTTTCTCAATTTTAGAGCACTTTCACTGAATAATCTCCACCACTCATCTATATTTTAAATTAATAGTTATGAAAAAATAAAAAATGTTGGGTTTGCCATGGTTGCATGCATCACATGTATGTATATGTAGCGAAAGTGTCGGAATCAAGATTTCGACACTATAAAAACCCAAAAACCACAGAATTATACATGCATGCAAGGATATGTAAAGAATATGAAACATAAAAACTTTAGACCTTTAGTTCTACTCCTTTTTTGTTTCTTCTCCTTGTTTAGGTTGTTGCAAACACCAAACCCTTCCTTGATCACCCAACAACATGTAAAGAAGATGAAGAAATAATGTATAAGGGTGATTTGAGCACCAAAATAGATGAGTTCTAGTAGATGCTCAAGATGATGGAAGATAGTTCAAGAATCTTGTTACATGCACTTTGATTCATGCAACACTTGTATAAATTGCAAGAACAAGGTTCTTGATACCTCTGTCTCACTCTAGAACTCTTCTAGAGCCCTTATGCTCTCTCTTGTGTGTGTATGAAGAGGTAAGGCCTTGTGTACATAAGTGAAGAACTCACTTATGTACTGATTCGTGTCCTCTGTCATGATCGTGGCTAATAAGCCACAATTGTGGCCTTTTTAAAAAAATGGGCTTGCCTTCAACCACAATCGTGGCCTACTTAAAATTGGCCATACACACTATGTTTTTCATCCAATCTTTTATACGTGTGACCCTTAGATTCCCGTTATTTTAGGCACTTGAATTAACTTTTAATTCAAGCAAATCATTGATGCCAATTAATCGAAATATTGATTAACACACGAACTCTTCAATAGTTAATTATCCAACTTATGAACTATTCTATGGAAAATACTATACCCCATTTGGTTTAGAGTATGGGCTATATGTCAACCCCCATTAGACTGACTATGTCACATGTAGTCCAAGTGATGTTAGACCTTGTCTTAGGATCTCATCACTCTATGTGTCATTGAAGACTTTCTTCATGACACATAACTGCTCTGGTTGGAGACTCCTGAGTAATGACTCCGACAAAAGGTTGTGGGTATCTCTCCTTTTATCAAGAGTGGTAAATCCTTTACGGCTACCTAATTACCTTCGAATACCAATAGTTGTACCCAATCACCACCCTAAGAGCGACCTCGTCTTGAGGTAACAAGGAATGATGTTAAAGCATAAGATTAGTATCCAAGATATCCTTGAGTACCTCAAGTCTTAGGATATTTGCACCGTTGCTATGATGAGATTAATCATTGACATTCGATAGATCATCCATATGATAATCTAATAGTGGGTCATTTGATGTACTTACTACCCTTAGTAAGCATCCACATGTTATCTCGAAACATCTCATGTTTACAGTTTATGAGATCCATAACTTGATCAAATCAAGGAGCATAATATGTGCTAGTTCATTTGGATTAATAATGTCCTGTCTTATTAATCCTATGACTAGGGATTATTTAGATACTAACATAATTGCACATGATAGGAATCTCATTATCATGATCTCATCATAATTTCCTTCATGCTATGTTTTGTATCATGGACTTTATTGATTCGATTTAAGATCAATATCAATTCATATATAAACGATTATCAAATTAATAAAAAATGCCTTTCACTTTATTAATCAAAACAAAGTCAGTACATAAGTGCTAAATTTTATTGCCTTTACAGTACTACTTTAATAATCTCCCACTTGCACTAAAGTCAGTTGCCTTTGTATCTAATACCATAGGTGAGTACACAAGAATAAAATTTTGTTTGAGGAAGTGGCTTAGTCAAAGGATCAACGATGTTCTAATCTGTGGGCACTTTTTCTATCTTCACATTACCTCTATCAATTATCTCCTAGATCAGGTGATATCTCCTAAGTATGTGCTTGGACTTTAATGAGACCTCGGTTCTTTGGCTTGAACAATAGCCCCATTATTGTCGCAGTACGGCAATATTGGGTCTACTAATCTAGGAACCACTCCAAGTTCTATAACAAACTTCTTGATCCAAACAACTTCTTTTGTTGCTTCTGTAACTGCAATGTACTTTAACTCGATTGTTGAATCTGCAATCGTCTCTTGTTTGGATCTCTTCCAACTGACTACTCCACCATTTAGTGTAAAAACCTAACCCGACTAGGATTTGGATTCATCTTAGTCAGATTGAAAACTGGAATCCGTATGCTTGCTCATTATAAGATCTCCATTTCTATATATCAAGAATACATCCTTAGTCCTTATCAAGTATTTTAGGATATTCTTGACAGCTACCCAGTGACACTCGCCAGGGTCCGATTGATATCTGCTCGTAACACTTAGAGCATACGATATATTGGATCTTGTACATAACATAACATACATGATTGATCCTACTGTCGAAGTATATGGGATCATAATCATGTGAGTCCTCTCATCTTGTGTCATGGGACACATAGATTTCGAGAGTTCTATCCCACGAGTCATAGGAAGAAACCCTCTCTTAAACTGTTCCATGCTAAACCTATTTAGCATGTTGTCTATGTATGTTGACTGTGAAAGACCTAGCAACTTCCTTGATCTATCTCTATAGATCTTTATTCCCAATATATAAGTTGCTTCTCCAAGGTCTTTCATGGACAAATTTTGGGACAACCAAACTTTGACTAATTCCAAACTTGAGATATCATTTCCTATTAGTAATATGTCATCCATATATAACACAAGGAATATGATAGCACTCCCACTAACCTTCTTGTACACATAAGGTTCATCAGGATTTTATGAGAAACCAAAATCTTTGATTGTCTTATCAAATCAAATATTCCAACTCCCAGATATTTGCTTAATACATAAATGGATTTCTAAAGTTCGCATACCCTTTTGGCATCTTTGGCTAAGAAGCCCTTAGGTTGTATCATATATACATCCTCAACTAGGTTTTCATTTAGGAAAGCCAATTTCTCATCCATCTGCCATATTTTATAATCATAATGAGCAGCAATGGCTAGGAGTATTCTTATGGATTTAAGCATGACTAGAAGGCTAAATGTCTCGTCATAGTCAACTCCTTGCTTTGACGATAACCTTTAACGATTAGCCTTACTTTATAGGTAATCACATTTAATTCCATTTTAATTTTATTCTTGAAAATCCACTTGCATCCTCTGAGTTTTAACCCTTCGGGTGCGTCAACCAAAGCCCATGCTTAGTTTTCATACATGGAATCCATTTCGGACTTCATGGCTTGAAGTCAATTTTCAGATTTTGAACTCTTCAGAACCTTTTCATAGGTTGTAGGCTCATCGCCCTCTATGATCAGTACATCATTGTGTTCACTTATGAGAAATCCATATCTCTCTGGAACATTGTGTCCTACTTAACCTATGAACATTTTGTGTGTTAGAAGGTTCAACTGTTGTCTCATCTCCATAATTTCGAGTTTAGGCAGGTAATCTGCATCTGCTTGAGCATCATGAACTTCATCAAGTTTAACTTTGCTCCCTTTTTCTTCTCTTAGAAGAAACTCTTTCTCTAAAAAGACAACATGTTTTAAGACAAAAATCTTTTGCTCTAAAGCATTATAAAATTAATACCCAATTGTTTCCTTAAGATATCCAATAAATAGACATATATTAGATTTCACTTCAAGCTTGTTTGATTGAATCCGCTTCACATAAGCTAGACAAACCCATACTTTCATATGAGAAAGATAGGGCCTTTTGTTAGTCCACATCTCATATGGAGTAACTTCAATTGCCTTAGAAGTGACTCCGTTTGTCACATAAATAGTAGTCTCAAGTGTATAAACCCAAAAGGATTTTGATAGATCTGTTAAGCCCGTCATTAACCTTACCATGTCTAACAAAGTTCAATTTCTCCTTCCAGTCACACCATTATATTGTGGTGTGTAAGGTGGAGTCCACTGGGATACTATCCCATTATCTTCGAGATAAGTTAAAAATTCATTGTTTAAGCATTCACCACCTCAATGTGATTGAAGTGTCTTAATACTTCTACTGAGTTGTTTCTCCACTTCATGTCTAAATTGTTTAAACATTTTAAACGCTTCAGACTTGTGTCTCATTAGATACACGTACCCATATCGTCAATAATCATTGATAAAAGTAATGAAGTATACAAAATCACCTCTGTCATGAATGGACATCGAACTACATACATTAGAATATATTAGGTCTAATAACCCATTCATTCGTTCACCCTTTCCTTTAAAAGGTAATTTAACCATCTTGCCTAACAAGTAAGATTCACATGTTTCATATGATTCATAATCAAATGACCCTAGGCTACCATTCTTATGTAGCTTAATCATATGTTTCTCACTTATATGGCGAAGTTGACAATGCCATAAGTAAGATGATTTTAAGCTTATCTCGTTTTTGTCTTTTATTGTCATTGATATTTAAAATTGGATTGCACATATCTAATATGTAAATTCCATCACACAATGTACCAGTACTATACAATATTTCATTCAACTTAATTGAACAACTATTGTTTAAAAAAGTTAAATGAAATCTTGCTTTATTAAGACATAAAACAGATACAATGTTTTTTTGTCAAAACAGGTACATAATAACAATTTTCCAAAAACCAACTCTAGTCCACTAGGAAAATACAAAACATATGTCCTACATCTAATGCAATAACTCTTGCTCCATTTTCCACACGTAGGTCTATCTCTCCCTTCTTGAGCATTCTACTAACCCTAAGACCCAGCATAACAACACATATGTGTGAGCCACATCCGGTATCTAATATCCAAATATTATGATCAGAAATAGTATTAACTTCAGTGACTGTAGATAAGCTTTGCAGTTCCTCTTCCAATGTCCTTCCTTATTGCAATGGAAGAATATGCCCTTTGGTGTTGTCTCCTTCGCCTTCTTCTTGGCTACACCTCCCTGATCGCGGCTTATCATTCAATCCTAAGATTGATTCTTGGAAACCGGTCAAAATCAATTTATACCAAGAATTGCA
>JAOSBN010057510.1:0-14090 GCA_027563595.1 Erythroxylum suave | reverse complement strand
CTACATTGAAAGAGATGTATTTGCAAATATTGACAATGATCTTATTATGAAAAGATTTCAATCTATGAAAAGTAGGCGAGGATCATTGTAATTTTAACTATTTAATATTCTTGATAAAAATTTATTTTTTATTTAGTTTTGATATGAAAATTTCTGTAAAATCTATATTTTACTTGGGCCCTCCTATCTTAAATTTCTGGCTCCGTCACTGTAAAAGGGTATATATATATATGTACACTTTTATCCATTAAAGACTTTTCAAAAACACCCCTTGAAAACAACGAATTGTCATTTGTTTCGATGGGTTTTTTCTTTTCTTCAAAAGTTATTTCACCGAAACATAATAAAAGGGTAAAAGGATATATATGTACACTTTTATCCATTAAAGACTTTTGAAAACACCCTTTGAAAACAACGAATTGTCATTTGTTTCGATGGTTTTTTTTTCAAATGTCATTAATTAAATCGATAGCTAATAGCAGATAATTAATATAATTAGATTCAAAATAGAATATACATTAATTCCATACTTTATATCTAATTGGAATATTAGTTAATGAAGGGATTAAATTATATGGAAAAATTATGCACGAAAAGGTTAGTCAATACTATTTTGACATTCCTAAATATTTGGGTGGTCGTAATGCGTTACTGGACATCAATCTTGTTCTATGATTAGAAATTATTTAATTAGAGAATTAAAGATAAATTAAAAGGAATTTTAATTTATCTAATTTTAATTATAAATTAGAATTAGAATTTATAATCTGCCAACATATTTAGGAACCTAATGGGCCTCACATTAGAATGAGTTGAAGAGAGTAAAGTTAATTTAATTAAGTTGGACTTGATTGAAAAGTTTGAGAAACTTTATAAGTAAACATGAGATATTTAATAAATAAGGATCAATATGAGCTATTGAATCTTATATGGACATAATTGGTATTTAATTATAATTATTTGTAATCTAATTAAAGTTTAATTGAAATTAAGTTCTAATTTCAGTTAAATTACTAAAATGTCCAAAGCTTATTATAAATAGGCTTACGCTCTATGGAGCTAGCACGTCTTGCTTAACCCTCTCTATAAGAGTTACAGAGTTCTCTCAACTCATTTTGTGGATACCGTTAGAGGCAGAACATTTATGTGGCTATAGTGGTTGAAAGGGATCAGTTTCTGGAACGGTTTGAGGAATACGACAAGATAAAGATCAAGTTTCAGAATAAGGTACGAATTAAATTTTCGCTTTATTATGATTTATGTTAATCATTTTATAGAATGAAATAGATCTTGATTTTCGAAAAATCAAAAGTTTCGAAAAAATTTTGTGATTATTCCGCTATGGTCGGGATCAGATCCTTACCCAATTTCCCAACAAAAATATAATGAATACCAGTAATTTGTTGCATAGAAATCATAAAATAATGAATTAAGTCATTTAAATTCATCTTTTATAGCATATTTATCGGTTGTTATATTCTTATGACATTGATACGCTATTGATTATAATAACCATTACATCTAGTCTTGGTATTTAAGAATTAACTTCCTACACCCTAGGCAACTTTTGTTTTCCATTTATCTATCAATATTCCTAGTTATCTTTGCATTCTAATTATTGGCAGTGTTTTGACGACAGGATTAATTTGTTAAACTAGGATAGGATGAGTTTTGAGATTGACGCAAGTAAATTAGGTTGAATTAAATGCAGGAAATGTAGAGCTATTCCTCCAATGGTGGCACTAACAATATTGTTTTTTATTTTACAAAGGGTAGCCAAACTTGTTACCAGCAGTGTTTGTGCATGACTGATACAACATCCGGACCAAAAAACGAAAAAGATAAGCAGTGACATCAGAAGTTTAACGTGTGATATGACATGAAATTTAACCGAATTGAATTATCGCCAAGTCACAGTGCATTCAGAAGTTGGAATTTTAGCAATGATATGTAAATCTCAAAACTCACTGTAATTGGTCGCCATAATATCAAATTTATTTCACTGAAGTTTGGACTTCGGGGCAACCTGATGACACAGTGCAATGTTCTCTCGTCTAAGAACTAGTCCTTCACTACGATAACTAGAGAGGATACAAAACTCATTGCTTGCAATACCTCAGGTAGTTCCTGCTTTAGATTCTTATAGATTATATGTGGTAAATTAAATATATTTTTGTTAGGGAGATTAAGATCCTTATTTTAATTATTAGGGTTGATAGTAAAAATAAAATTTACGGTCAATTATAAGTGCATTTTTCAATAATGATTAAATTTATATGACCATAAAAATTTTGAACTGTCAAAATTTTCGATTTAATTTTCAACTTTTTAATTTAATTTATTTTAATAATTCTTGTTATTAAAAAATCAATCAATTTATTAATTAATTTGTTAATTTTAAGTAAATTAATAAACTCTTATATATTAAAATAAATTAATTTAATTTTCATTTAACAATCTTTTAATTAAATTTGAATTTTTTTTATGTAAATAAAGATATTTTATATTTTTAATTTTACTTAATCTTTATTCTAACGTAGTTAAACCTTTTAAACTTATATTTTTTGTTTTACCGATATAATTTAGCTTATTACATGGCAATCATTCAAATAGAGCAACAAAGCCTAAATTCTTCAAGAATCCAATTCGTGAATGCTCACTTCTTCTCGACCGTTAAACCCAAACGTTTATTCTTTATTTCCTCTGCATCTAAGCTAAACCCTCTGGCACAACAACTCGTTCTCTTGATTCAAAGTTAGCGAGAGGTGTTCCCAGGGAAAGAATAGTGAGGCCTTGTGCTAAAGTAGATGATGTTGCACAGCTTAAAGAGGACTGGTTGGACTCCCTCTCTAACCCGTTTCCTCGCAGAACTCAACCTTCAACACAGACCAATGCAGTATCCGATTGGGTCCTCGGTATTGACCCTGATATTTCTGGTGCTCTAGCCCTCTTGAAAACGGACGAGTCTGGGTGCTCCGCTCAGGTTATTATGTAAATTCAAGTCCCATTTGTTTTTCTTTTCGCTTTTCTTAAGACTAAGATGATAGTCTCCATGTTTACGAATTTTAGGATGTTCTGCAATTGGTATATTTAGAAGGGAAATTTTTTTTGAATTGGGTTTGTATCTGGGTTAAATGTTTAACATTTTCCTCGATTCAGGAATAAAAATTTTATTTTTGTTCAAAATCTGTGTAGTTGAGGAACAGGTTAGCTTGAAAACTTCTATCACTTCACGAACAGTGGGTACCTTGTTCCAGTTAGATGATTTTAGGGGGCAACACTTCCTATTGTGAAGGGTTCTGATCAATTTCTTTTGTTTATATTGGGAGTAAAGAACAATATTTGCACAACGGTTTTCCTGGGCATTGAATTTGAACAAACAGATCTTTCATGGAAAATGCAAATAGATAGTTGGTCCCTGACCTTTGGTTTTGGGGTTTATAGCTCTGTAATGAGGCTAGCATATTTGTAGTTAGCATGTCAGTAAATGGTGGAGAATGAAACAAATGGTTGCAACTGTAATAAGGTAGTGCAGATAATGTTCAATCGAGATTTAAAACAATCAGTTTGAACGTCATACACTGAACATTTCTTTTATTGGTCAACCTTTGCCTCCCGTAGAGGCCTGCGTAATGCTTATATTAAACATCTATCCAATCCCAGATTACCATGCGGGCTTGCCCTCATACTACTGTAGAAGTATGAGCATCAAGGAAGCTTGTTAGTCAATCCACAGGAGGCATAACATTGTGTAATCCACCTTTTGTGATTGCAACCTATGGAAGACAAATCTACAACAAAGTTCAGGAAATGTCTGAGCTTGCATGGCTATATATTAGGAAATATGGCATGTGAAAGTTCATCTATGTTCACCGATTTCTTGTTAGATTAAGAACATCTTACTCATTGCATAGTGCTTTTTCTAGTGGATCATTTTCCTGTAGATTAGGTGACATCTTCAGTGTCTTCAGTTTCATTTCCAAGTAATGTCTTATAAAAGAATTAATTGGTTGGTTTTTGAGAAGAATGGCTTTAGTTATCGTCGTCTATGTCTTCACAGGTATTTGATTCTCCTTGCTTGAATGTAACGGTTGGAAAAAGAATTCGAAAGCGTTTAGATGCAAAGTCTATTGTTCAATTGCTTAATGGTTTTGATGTTCCAAGTGGTATGAGACAAGACTTTTCAACATTGTTATCAATCTTTTTGCTCAATACTTCGTAAGTTTCTTTTGTTCTGCGTTGACACTTAGTTTTTATATATTTGTATGACTTAATCATGTGACTCTGGGTGTGACTGTTTGTAAATGCTTACCATAATTACTGTGGCAAGACTGCATTTCTTGATCCATGAACACTTGATAGAAGGTAGAAGCCTCAGAAGCTTGATCATAAGTTAAAGGTGAGATGTTGAGGCAGTTTAAGGAGGTGAATTGGAATTTTGGTGTCTTTAACAACTGTACCTCCTTAAGTTTTATACAATGTGACAGGAAAAAGTTGTTGGTCGTGGATTTTTTGAATTAAAGCCCTTAAAATTGTTGTTTAATATGCTGTTGCTTACAAGTTTAAAGTTCCTAGGACTGTCAGGTTCAGAAGGCTAGAGCAGTTCTCGGGCAAATTTTCAGGAAAAGGGAAAAAATAGTTTTGTGTTATAGTAATGTTCTTGCAATTAGTGTATGTAAATACAAGTTGTTTGCCTCCTCAAATGTAGGAATCATTTGGTACTTTATTTCATCAACTTTTATCATACTGATTTCTTCCTCATTAAGTTTCTCTTTGTGCTTGAAAAGTCTTGTAAACTTGTTTTTCTATTTTCAGGAACTGTTGCATACATAGAGCAATCAATTCCATATCCAAAAGATGGAAAACAGGTAAATGACTTCTCTAGTGGAAGCTCATTTAGGAGTTTTAATTGTGTTTCTCAAAATGATTTCCAACCTTTTTATGTTGTAAATGATCCTGGCATTTGTTCCTGTTACTTATTGCTTTTTTTAACCCGACTTGTCTGGCAGAATTTATTTTGAAACCATAAAATGTGAAAGTTTACAATTTTGCATAAACCTAATCTGTGGATTGTGAAAATACATCCTGAATTTTTCTGAAGGGATGGTGGGCTGGAGGATTTGGTTATGGGTTATGGATTGGGATATTAGTTGCATCAGGATTCTCTGTAGTTCCAGTACCATCTTTCACATGGAAGAATGGATTTAGGCTCTCTGGAGCAAGTTATACAAAGGTTGGTGTTTTTCATGTTTCATGCTGTAGTTTGAGCCATTCTCTCTTGTTTAGGAGACTGTTCATTCCTTTTCAGAATGGAGTCATTAGAAATCTTCTAGTAGTTTGTTTGGTTAAAAGAACTCTTCAAAAGTATCTGATTCCTTAAAACTAAATATACATATCTATGTAACAAAAAAAGATTATACTGATGAAAACTGTGGCAATGGTGATGGTCAAATTTTGCTGATGGGCCACATGTCGCATTTTTGGCCTTGCCTTATGGACTTGTTTAACAGTGTGAGTGTGGAATTCAAAGCCTTTAGTTATTGCTATAAGAATAGAAGTGTACGACACAATTGAATAAAATAAACATGTAGGGTCTAACAGGGGCATTGTTGCCTAGTGAATAAGCATCCAATTAAATGGTAATGGTATTATTGGATTTTGGCAGGATGATAGTAGAAGAATTGCGTCACTACTATTTCCTTCACTAAGTTCTTTATTGAAAAGGAAAAAGGATCATGGTACGATTATCTAAACCTCACCTTACTGTGTTGTTATCTTTTGTCAATAAACCATATCCAAAAACTAAAATTGCTGGACGAGGCCAAGGAAATGATTCAAATCGCATTCTAACACACCTCCTCACATAAGTTGTAGACAAATGCAGCAAACCAATATTGCACAAGAAATGTGACCAGCATAATTTGAGGCCTCCCAATTATAAAGTCTGTGATAATATGTTAAGAAACTATTCAATTCCAATGCTTAAACTATTGATTGAGGCCTAATAATGATTCAAATACCATTCTAAAATCTATTATGGATGGTGGAGCCGTTATTGCAATTCAATCAAATGCATGTTGTTCATAATGACAAATTTGCTTATTATTAAGAAAGAAGCCTTCTTTTTCATCTGATGTTGTATGCACTAAATGATTACTCAAGAGATACTTGTATGGAGTCATTTACTTGTGGACTTCCGCTTTTCAAGAATAATTATGTGCATTTAATCATCAATGATAATAATTGTCTTGAGGTATAGTTACTGGGGTTTGAATTACATGATCAATATCTAGGGAATATTGATGCCTAGATGGTATATTTAAACTTTCAGCAGTCACCAGTGATTTTAAGAAGTTGCAATCTGCTTTTCTTAAGAAGTGCATGAATTTCGCTGATAATAAATCCTAGCATAGCAAATTTGTGATGAGTCACAGAGAGAAACTTTAGCCCTCATGTGGCGTGACCGTCTGTATCTATTTTTCCTTTTCAATTATGATCGTAGGCTTCAAGATGCAGATAGGAAATAGATTTGTCCTGCTCCTAGTGAAACAAAACACACATGTTCTAACTTGGCCTTGACTCCTTTTCATGATCATTTATTTCCCATTGTTGCTTTAAAAATTTGCAGGAAGAGCTGAGGCTTTGCTCATTGCTGCATTGGCAAAGGCATAAGCATAGAGTCAACCCGATCATGCATCTTGGAGGAATTGCCTTGACAATGCAGTTTCTATAGCACCTCATTTCCTCATTAAGTTGTCTTGCGCCGCTCTCAGCATAGCCCTCAAGTTAACCAGGCTAAATTTTCGGTTTGTTACGATTTTATGTTTCAAATCGTGATATATGCTAAAAATAAGTGGGTGTGTTGGGTTTAGGACACCCCGCTAAGAACATTGACGGGATAAGAGGACGTGTACACTACCCCGCCATTGTGAATGGCGAGGTCGTCCTTCGTGTCCACCCCGCCATTTGTAATGGCAGGGTGATCTATGCCAGGTGTCTACCCCGCCGTTTACAATGGCAGGTGCACCCTAAAAAACTGGCTCCTACAGGCTTTGCAGGGCCACCCCTAGGTAGGCTACAGGTGCCCCCCTGCTGAGAGCCAGCATAGAGCGAGTTGGCTCTGATACCGCCCTACCTTTATGAATGGTGGGGTGCTCAAGAGCCAGCAATAATGCTGGCTGCTCTACTGCCTTATATAAGCAATACTATCAAAGAGTTTCTTCGGTGCTTCTTCATTTACTCTCCTTGTGCTTCTTCATTTTTATTATCTTCGGTGCTTCTTCATTTTTTTCGGTGCTGCTGAAATCTTCAATTCTTCTGCAATTCTTCAATTTCACAACGACTTCTTCTTCACAAAGACCAATTCGATTTTGCTTTTATTAGGGGGAGAAATATGTTATGATTCTCAGGGTTTTGTTTTCTATAATCCCTAACATCCACAAACAACCCTAACAGTTAGGCGAAAGATCTATTTCATTGAGTTGGTGGCCAAAATATATAAGTTGATGCAGTTCAACCAGAATGCATACACGCTAAAATTAAGTATGCGAAATCCATAAACAGGTTGGGCAACGCGACTGATAGATGACAATGATCTGCAACTCATTTATTACTTTGCAGAGCAGATGCTCAAGTTTGAAGCAAAAATTTATATCAAGACGGAGCAAATTCATTTTCAACATAGTGAGGCCACTACATCCGAAACACTTGTGCATCAGTTTTCGAATTTCGAAGTCATGCCAACATATGAACATTATCAAATAGATGATGAAAATATTAATGACTTTGATATTGTTGATAGTGATTACAATTCAAATTCCGAAGACTTAGAGTTAAAGTCATTCTATGACTCTAATCATGATTCAGAAGATTGTTCAGAACATGATCAGGCAGAGACCAGCTATCAACCTATCAGCGTAAATGTGGAATGGCAACAAATTTATCCTCCAACAGCATTTAAGTGGCCATAAGAAATTGAAAATGTTCTAACATATGACGCTATATCGCGAGGGTATTATGGCCATCACATGCGTGTTTGGAATGAAAGCAACCTCAGTATTACTGAGAGATTGTTATTCCCTACAAAAGAACTCTTACATAAGACTCTTAGATTGTGACACATACACTACAATAGAGAAATGAAGGTATGTGAGAGTAAAGAGAAAAATTAGACAGCAATATGCAATGCTAAACCACGATGTGACTGGAAGATTAGGAGTTACAAGCGAAGCATACATAAGATGTGGGAGATCAGATATATGGGCGAATACCATACTTGTATTCGTGCTGCTGTGGATAACGATAACAGACATTTGACAAGTCAAATTGTATCTGAACATTTGATCGAGCACATACGTAATGGACCTCTTTTTTCAATTAAAAAGGTTCGGACATTGATCAAAAATAAATTTGATATTAATATTTTATATAAAAAAGAGTGATGTGCTCGTCGCAATGCTATCGATGCCGTTTATGGAGATTGACCGACTTTGATTGCTGAACTACCCAAATATATTAAGCAACTGCAAGCAATCAATCCTGGCATAGCGGTAGCTTGGCATCATCATCCACTGTCAGGTACTAAAACAAATATCTTTAGTACGTATTCTGGGCTTTTGCTTCTGTTATTGAAGTGTTTCAACACATGAGACCTGTGTTATGTGTCGATGACACTCAATGCTTGGGTCATATAAATCCAAATTGTTAACTACAATTGGCATTAATGCCGACAACTGTTACTTTCCACTTGTCTTTGCTCTTGTAGACGAAGAGAATAATGACAGTTGGAGTTAGTTCATGACTTAACTTCGAATCCATGTTTGTCGAGATATACGAGAAATTTGTATCATTTCCAATAGACACAAAAGAATTATACATGCAATGAAAATTTTGAAACAGTGGAAGAAACTAATAGCTTATCATCGTTTTTGTTTGCTACATGTCAGGGCAAATTTCACTAAAAAGTTTAAAAGTCATGTGTAAGTGAAAAAAAATTTTATCATTATTGATCACAGTATAAATTATGATATTCTAATGATTGTTATTGTTTATTGACAGGTTGAAAAATTTGCTATGGCAGGCTGGAGGATCAACTCAAACAAGAAAATTTGATGAGTTCATGCAAATGATTAAGCAAATCAATCTAGAAGCTTATATTTGGCTAAAGAGACAAGTCTTATCTGTGAGATGGGCGTTGAGTAAAGATGGAGGTTACCGATGGGGTGTTTTGACAATAAATATAGCTGAATGCTTTAATAACATCTTCAGAGGGGCACGACATTTGCCAATCACTGTGTGTGCTCGCTTTACTTTAGAGCAAACGGTAAAATTATTCGAAGAAAATCAAAAAATTATAGTCAAAGCACAAAATCATTATCCGATCAACATTTGACAAATATTTGGCAAATGAAGCAAAAGGATGAAAGCATATTATTCAATCATATGACTCCAGGTATGATACATACAATGTCGTCATTGCTCGTCATGGGAATAATAACAGGAGAGGAAATATTCAAAATGTAAACTTTCAAGAAAGAACTTGTATTTATGGAAAGTGGACAGAGCTTCATTTTCCATGTTCTCACGTCTTTACTACATGTTTGAGATCTAATGTATGTCATCCGACAATCCGACAATCCATATCCATCATGTATACAATCAGTCTTGCAGCATACAGAACTACGTATTCTGGTCAGTTCTATCCGCTGTGACATTCAAATTATTGGGAGGAAGCAAAATTTTCTTTGGGATTTCACATGTCAAAGTTAGCTAAAAAGAGGGGCAAAATGAAAAATGCTCGAATACGAAATGAGATGGATAGACGGTGTCCTGATTCTCCGCGAATGTGCAATAATTGTAATATGTCAGGACATAATGCTTCAAATTGTCCCTCTTCAATTCATGTACAGTAATGATTTTATTTAATATTATAAGATGATAGAAAATTATTAAGTATGTAATGCAAGAAAATTGGTTTACCTTTTTTTAATAAAAGTTGACTTAAATATTTCTCATTTTTTAAATGTATTATAAATTTTATTCAAAATGGCGAGGTGACCTCACTCCGTCATTCCCCATGGCAGAGTGGTTGACACATCCTCCACCCCGTTACTCACAATGGAATATTGCAATAAAATAAATTATTACATTTAAATTTAATTAAATGCTAGACAAGAAAATTTTGTCGTGGGATCATAGAATGATTTTAGACAAATTATTAAATTATTCAAAAATAAAAATGATTTAATAAAAATAATTAACTATTAATAAGATAATTAATAGATAATATGAAAGAAAAGAAATAAATAATAATTATATTAACTAAATAAAATTCATAAGAAAAGTAAAAATAATACCCAACAATTAACTGAAAAAAAATTATAGCAAAAATATAAAAAGAATAAATGATTTGGGTGTTAAAAGAATGAATAAAAATTTAATTAAGTAAAAGAGAAAGAGGTAATACAGCGTTAGGGGGAAGCAGAAATTCGCGGTTGCGAATCTCTCGCGATCGCGAACCGGACGACCTATTGATCGCGATCGAGAATTTTTTGGTGCCGTCGCGATCACGAATTTTTGGACCGCCATCGCAATCGCGCTTTGTAGTGATAGCGAATTTTTATGCCGCCGTCGCTATCGCGATCCACTAGATATCCTGACAGTCGCGATCGCGACTGCCCCTAATCAGACATCCTTACTTCTAAATTACATAACTTTCAATCCAGAAGTCTAAAAATTACAAACTATATATCGTTAAAAAGCTAAGAACAAGATCTACAACTTTTATGAAGATAATTTTATCTAATTCAGCCTGTATCAATACAATTTAATCATCTAAGTAAAAGTTACCATTTCAGTCAAAATTATACACCAATTATGCAAAATTATACACTCATATTGCTATCTTATAAGGGTCATAACTTCTGCGTCTGAAGTTCAAAAATTTAAATCTTTATAGCATTAGAAAGCTAAAAGAATAATCTACAACTTTTATGTTGACCACTTAGCCTAAATCTGCCTAGATCAATGCAGTTTATTGTTTAAAGTTTAATATCACATTTTTACCCTATTCTTTGTTTTCACACATCTGTTCACAAACAATTGTCATACCAACCATTACAAATGTCTGAAATTCTTGGAGATGTGCCAAAACTTTGCAAGGCTCACTTATGATCTGTTGATTCTTCAGGTGAGGACTAGAAAATTTTGTGATGAGCCGGAGAGCTTAGTGTCTAATATATTTATAGCCGGTGATAACGAACACACAACATATATGAATCCACATGTTATTAAGTACAGAAAAGCGTACAATTAATTATGTACAGACTAACGTCTACCTCCTCTGTTATGTACATGAGTGGAATGAGGGGGTAATGTGCACCACAACCAGTTGAGCTTCTTTCTGGTAGATTTTAGTCATTTTTTTCTTGTATTCGAAGTGATCGTCTTGGCTCAATTGGTTGATTAAACCTCATATCATCATAATCATCATCATCAAACTCAGCATCATATTGAAATCTGGGATTACGATCGCGCATGCTCCAAATTTGAGAATGCATAAATCTAGAATCAAGATCGCATCCTCCCAACGACACATATGTTTCATCGTCCTATGAATGCATAATATAGTTGATATCTAGACGATAAATATCACTTGCTCTTCTTGATAACCCTCTAATATTAAATGACTCACCAGTTTCAAAAGAACCACCATGCCAACTAGGGTGACTGGAGAATGCTGGGATTAATATCTGCGGAGTGAATACAACTGGTTGCTGCCCACTGATCGATGGTCCGGATGCTTGAACTGGTTGCCACCCGCTGGTCGACGGTCTGGATGTTTTAATTGGTTGCCACCCACTGGTTGATGATCCGTTGGATACAAATAACGGTCGTGACCCACTTGTTAACGGTCCAGCTCTAGCTCCAGATTTGATTCTAGTTGATGATCCATCGGTATTCCTAACATGTGTCGTATCCCCTGGTAAGGGATAGGTATCCTGTCGAGCCTTTAGGTCTCAATGTTCTATCCTCCCCCTTTGCTGCAAATACAACATGTTCCCAATTGTCTCGGCATGTCTTGTATCATCCCGTGCAACCTCCATTCTTGCGATACGAGCAAGAAAATCGTACTGTATACTCAATATCAAAACAATAAATGATTGAGTAAAAAATTAATTAAAGGAATAACATTTAATTATAAATTAGAGAAAATTGACAAATACCACATACTTAATGTCGCTCGCAACAGTATCATAACCAGTGCCTTGCACACGCCTATCATGAGGGGTAGCAATGTATAACACAGTCCTATTTCGATACCACTGCATATATTCGTCGGCCGGAACGGTAAGATCTCATTTATGGCCTTGTGTCACAGATTGTGCCATATAGTCTCACAATTGGATCCATTGTTAATGTCAAGTTATTCAATCCATTCCGGCATTTTTTCTGATTAATATTTCGTGCAATGTAGTGGATTTGTCATTGACCACTGGTATGAGTTGTCTCCACCCAAACTATCGTAAAACTCGATGTGGCAGGTGCCACTCCACAACCTCCCACGCAATAAGTGGAACAACTGAGTGCCACATTGCATATCCCTCCGTACAATAGGTAGGAAGATAAATTAAAAGTTCATCGGGATATGGTGCCCACTCAAACTGAAAAATAAATAAACTGTATTACTAGACCAATCAACATTAGAATGCACATGTTATTTATATTTAGTTGATTTTATTAGCTAACCTGATCCCAAGTAAGAAGGGACAACTGATCACAGTATATCGATACCGTATGTTTCGCGATCCTCGTTTTATTAAATGTCACATTCCATCGTGCACCTAGAGGACAATCATCTCCTAATTGTTGCTGCATGGTATGATCAACTGTTGTCGGGCGTATGACTTTGGTACGCTTATATGTCCAAAACTGATATTATATAAACAAACACATGTTAGTTAAAATAAAAGTTATCAATTAAGAAAACGACAATATTAAATGTACCTGTAACAATAATGTAACGCCCCCTATATCATTTGCTCGTGCTTTACACGCTTTATACAAATTGTGGTAAAGACATGTTAACACCGCGCTGCCCCAACTGTATGTCCCACAAATAGTTAAATCATCAACAAAATCTAAAAAATATAGTAGCATATGTTTCTCACTCGTATCAGCAAACAACAAGCCGCCAAGTAAAACTAATATGTACATCTTTGCACGTTGTTGTACTTGCTCATCAGTAACATTTTCAGTCAAAGGAGCAGCAAGATACGGTTGTAGTGCGCGAATTCTCATTTTATATTCGTCAATATCATCATTCCCAGGAGTGAAGCCAAGAAAACGCTCTCACAAACCAACCCAGTCATATTCAGCCCCAAAATAATGTCCAACAACTGCCCTACCATCCACCTTTAGATCTCATAAAACCTCTACATCCTGTAAAGTGACGGTAGCCTCACCCACAGGTAAATGCAATGTATGAATTTTGGGTCTCCACCTCTCAACTAATGCTGTTATCAAATGATGATTTATTGGAACTCGTCCTCCAATGTAATATAAACCTCCAAATCCTGCCAAGAATATGTAATATGTTACCTGTCTATCAATTGGATACTGCCAAAAATCTTTATCAGCTCGTCTAATCCTAAGTGGCTTGTCCGAATCAATCTACCCATTAAATATGGCCAATTTCTTATGCTTCTACCACAAGTAAAGCAAGTCTGGATATACCGGCCCTGGATGTGGTGGAGGAGTAGGAGTGCTCGAACCAAATGATGTAGTCATCCTTTATAAATTACAATAGAAATTAATATCAGATAATGCTACAAAAATTAAAATAAAAAATATTAATAAATTAATATACTTTCTAATAGGCTGTTTGGTTTACGGAATAGAATAGATAAAAATATTGTACTTAATTTTCTTCTTATTATCATTCTTAATGTTAATAATAATAATTAAAGTTCTTATTATTATTATTATTATTATTATTATTATTAAGTTTCTTAATTATAGTTATTATTATTATATTGCTTATTATTAATAATAATATTATCATAATTATTAAATTTATTATTGTTATTATT
>JAOSBN010057499.1:0-14090 GCA_027563595.1 Erythroxylum suave | reverse complement strand
CTCTTCAACTAACAAATATCATAGGTAACTTAGGAGAAACGATATAGGGATTGTCCATGACGCTTACTTACTTATTTGTTTTTAAGTTATACAATGTGAGGGGACGAATTCTATTGATTTAACCATTTGGACATAGGATTCAGTAAATGCGGTAGAACTTATCTTGATTTTATTGGTTCTTCCTATAACCTTATTACATGAATGGTCATATTATGATCGAAACTTTGTTTCTTAAAAGGATTAGATCAACCCCTTGTTATGATGCCAAATCACATTTAGATAAATAGCTGATGGAGAGGGCTTCTTTTACTCTTTCCCTTCAGATATGATAAAGTCTTTATTTCCGTTGAGAGTACTCAAGTTTGAGTCCCTATGGAATGAAAAATAAAAAACAAATGATTACTTGGTTATATTGATACTTACGAGATGTGAGATATTAGGCACATCGGCCATAAATATATGTCAAATTTTTTGCTTTAATTATTCTGTTCTAATATTATTTTATTAAATCTTATTGATATATTATATAAGTTTATATAAATTTATGAATGAATTTTAATAAAATATAATAAAAATAATATAATTAGAACAGAAAATTTAAGCCTTTGAATATAAAAGGAGTAGGAAAATCGCGATGAAGAAAATTAAAGAGGAAATCACGTAGAAGATGATTGAAGAAATTCTTGAAATCTGAACTGGTTGAAATTAATACGTGAGCAAGTTCCAACACAAAATATAATTATTCCTGTTGAAAGGGTACATATGTAGGTGTTTTGATCGATCGGAGAGCTAACAGGGGAACCAACTACTATAGAAGTTCTAAAGTAAAGATATTGTTAGATTTCTTTGCGTGTGCTTTCACGTGGCGCTGGAGTAATCCAGTCACCGTAGATTTAGTTTTACCATACGAGCCAACATTGAGTAAATAGCTAGTAACCTAGCAATCATCCATCGTAAGCATCGGCTCTATTTGATAATCAATAGATCGCAATAATTATTAGCTGATTCAATCAGTGAATAGTTAATAGTTGATTTGATTAATAAATAATATTAATTGATTATTAAAGATGTTTGATAAAATTAACTGTTTAATATTAACTATTTAAGTATAAAATAACTTTTGAAAGTACGAAGTAAAAAAAAAAAGATTATTATTAGATATTTAATTTTACAAAATATTAAGTTTTTAACTCTAACAAAAAGTATAGAACATTCTTAAAAATTTTGTCACTATAAGATATTTTTTATTTTGTAACCAAAAAACATATTTCATTATAAAAAAAAACTTTCCCAAGTTTCGTAACTAAAAAACTTACTTTATTGTAAAAAATTTTATCACTGTAGAATACAACATGATTTTTAGTTATGTATGATTTTTAGTTTAAATTATCCATAATATCAATGCACTACAAGAAAAATGTCATTTTGCGATGGAAATTATCGATGGAAAGTATAAATATTCCGTCAGTAAGATATACTACCAACAGACTTTATCGGCGAATAAAAGTGTCGTAGAAATGATGTAATTAATAATTAACGATGGAAAAAAATTTCTGTCGGTAAATGTACTGACAGTAAATAGCTAACTGTCGATAAATGTACTGACAGTAAATGGCTTACCATCGGTAAATATACCAACAGTTTATTTTGCTATTGAATGTCGACAATATTTGGCATAGATGGTTATATTCTGTCAGAATATTTACCGATAGTACGATATTTACCGTCGGTAAATTTGTTAAAAGGTTATCGACAATTTATTTTGCGGTTGAACGTCGACAACATTTAGCGACGTATGATTATATTCTGTTAGAGCTTTACCAACGGTAAGAAATTTACTGTCGGTAAATTTGTTAAAAGGTTATTGATGGATATGTCTTTCCATCGGTAAAGATTGCGACGAAGTTGGTTATTCCGTCTGTGATTACTGACGGATTTGCGAGTAGTTCGTTGGTAAGCAGAGATGACTTTACCAACGAATATTTGTTTCCATCAGTAAATGAACAACAAAAATTTTTAAAAATATATAATATATACCGTCAGTATATTTAAATTATGGTTAATGCATAATTTTAATAGTTATAGATTTATAGGATACATTTAATTTGCTTAAATAGAAATTTTGATTGATGATTAAAAGTTAAAAATATCTTAATTGTTAATAAAAACATTACATTGTGTATAATAAGTATTTGTAATACAAATTAAATGACCAAAAGTGCACTATTGATTTGGAGACGACAGATGTTTTGGTTGGTGTGATGAGGTGCTATCCTTATCCTTCAACTCATCCACCTCCTGAAGGGGTTGAGCAATGTACTGCATCGACTGTTGAAACTGTTTCATTGACTATTACAACTAAGTCGCTAATATCTGCACTGTGCCTCGAAGCTCTTGCACTTCATTGGTGGTGGACTGCCCACTAGCTAGATGTTGCTGTACTGGATGTAGAGGATTGCGAATAACATGTGTTCGTAAATTAACCTAAGCCGAATATCGTCCCACGACGGTCCTTACTACCCACTGCATGAAGATAAGTTTCAGCCTCATCATCATCTATAGATTGCTAAGAGTGTCATTCAATGCTTTCTTGTATTTGGTCTTATCAGAAAGCAATGTTTATATTAGTAATTGATAATTATTAAGCATTATTAATATTAAACCATAAATTCACATACATTGAGTTCTCTAAAATGACTATTGACGAATGTCACACTGTCATGTTTCTTAGTATGAGTGTGCAGAAATAGCCGACGGGATTTAGGCCTCATGCCCATAGACTTTTCCTGCATAAGAATAAAATAGTAATTATAAGTGAATTAGAATTTATTAAAATTTCGGCAGAGTTTTGTCTATTTTTATGATATCTACCCCCTATTGAAAAAAGAAAAAACAAAAAAATATAGCCTCATATGGCACCAAACATTTATAACATTATCATTTTCAACAAGAAACACATATTTCCATTCCAAATTTTAACACATCAAATTCAATTAAAATACAGTAAAGAAAAGAAATGAGAATATAACTGTAAATTGTAGATACTTACAAGTCTCTCTGCATGCTCTTGATGGGTGATAGATCCTCCCGTATGTAAGGGAAGACTCTCTCCCTCCGGTCCTCCATGTCTGTTGGCTGAATTATACTCTGAAACAGACATGGCCTCAAGGAATGTCCAATACTGCAGCAAACGACTCCATATTCTTCAGAAATGTAAGGCGATCATACACTCACCCTATGTATCATAGCAATAAAGATGCGATAACGTGTACACACTCGTCTTTCCCATACTCTATAGATGATCCCGTCAAATTGAGAATTAAAAAAAATTCTTTCTATGACAAAAGGAAGAAATTTGATAAATACTTATGATGTAATAATATTTATCTAATTAATGTATAAAAATGTTAATTAAAAAAGAAAAAAATAATTTTTATGGTACCTCAAACTCGTGATAGTAAAATTCATTTGTCGCCTGAGAGATATTCTTCCATACATAGCCCTCAGGATCAATCTTCTCCTTGAATTTCGATGTTATGTTTCTTGGACAGAGTCCAGATGGAAATAACCTAATTTAAAAACAAATAAATTTATACCATTTTTAAAATTTAAACATATAACTTAATTATAAACATATAATTGTTCATGTATTTTCACTTACATATTATTGACAATTGTGATGTATTTTCGTCAATCGGGTCCTTTAGTGCCAGGCTGGCAGCCGTCTGCTTTATCCGTATTGTTTACCCCTGATATCTCTGTCGGTATAAGGGTAGTAAATGATTTAGGAGTGGTGGATGATGTAACCTCATCTACCAGTGTAGTAGGTGGAGGGGGAGGAGGTGTTTCATCTCCAGCTGCTACACTATGAGATGCTTCACCTGTACAGTAAGTATCTCCGAATCATGATCTAAATCTTAGACGGGAAATTTCCTGTCTTCTCTTTGATTCCATATTTCAACCTGAAATTAATATTTAATTGAAGTTTGTAAAAATATTACAATTTCATTTCAATAATTTATACAATATATTGAAATGAAAATAATTGATTTGTTCATATAATATTCAATTACAATCATAAATTAATCGCTATCATCACTTAATTGTAAATCAAAATCATCTTCTTGTTCAGAAGAATTTGAATCAAACTCAGGCTCTTCTTCAGATCTTTGGCCCTCCTCATCCTCTCCAAATAAAATTTCAAGATATTCATTACATAGATCGTTTAAAGGTTCATTATCCTCATATGCGACAGATGCATTTATTTCATAAGCATCTTCCTAAAACACTTCACTTTCAATTCTCTTTTCTCTTTTTCCACGTGGTTCAAAAACACCTCTAGGTTTAACTTTGCAAATAACCAACCAATCTGACTTATCTTGTCGTAAGCTGAGAAAAGGGACATAATACATCGGGATCGCTTGCATTGCCAATACGAAAGGTTAAAAATGTCGAAATCTCTTCGCTTGTTGATTTCAACTAGATTGTATCGGCTATGCACTTTTGTATCAACATTTGGAGTTGGATCAAACCACTCACACTTCAATATCACAATTAGCTTTATTGGCAATGCAGGGTACTCAATTTCAAGTATCTCAATAATTTTGCCATAGTAATTAATCGATTCTCCCTATATGCAAACTCCACTATTTAGTGTTGCCATGCTATGACCATGATATTCTGTATGATATTTGTAATCATTTGAATTTATATGTATTAATTAGTATTATTTAAAATTGACACATCAAAGCTAACAACTTTTTTCTAAAGATTGCTCAAATCTCAACATCATCGCCTTCACACCAATAATGCTTATATATAAATCCCCAACAGGTGTATGAGATTAAAGATTTCTTTCTTTACCTGTGAAGTGCAAACTTTATCTTTTGAACTTTTATCTTTTGTGATGTGTTGAAAAAAGTTCTTTGCTTATTAATAGTTAAATCCGTTGCAATCTAAGTTACTTTGATCCAATTATGTCAACTTTGTCAAATAAAGTTTGATAATGGGAAAAGGCTAGCCTGCATTCATTTTAACATTAAAAAAACTAAGTTCATTTCTAAGTGAATTGCCATCTTCATTACTAACCTAATTAACATCCAAAAAACTGTGTAGAATTAAGACAACATTTTGATTAGAAACGATACCATGATGAAAAACATCATCTTTAGTTTGATAATGGAAGAGACAAACATAAAACACAAAACAAGTAAAAAGGTTATAGTGATTTTATGCCCAATAAAAAACTTAGATTCACTTAATCGTTATAAGATGGTTTTAAGTAGAGGATAGTACCACTATAACAAGCAGAAAACTCAATCTTTATAGACTTCCAAATAACAAATGAAAGAATCATAATTCATTCATTTCCTTCCTAACAAAATAATCAAAATGTAGCATTTGTATCAAATTAACAACCACACAAAGTCCAATAACTATCAAATAGATACAAACCTAGAAAACAAAATCATAAATATTCTTGAACTCCTAAAAAAATCCTCGCCAGTTATCGAGAAGAGGATAGAGCCACTAACCACAAAGGAGCAATGAGAAGATAGGTAGAGATAGAGATTGTCGAGAAAAGTCAACTAATTGTAGATGAAATATCGTAATGGAAAGGACACATAAAAAATAGAAGCCTCGGGGAGGGAGTGAGGTGAGCATTATTAGACTGGGTGGGAGAGAGTGGGGACTAGGGTGGTTTTAACCTATAGTAAAACAACTTCATTTTACTTAAGTTGAAAAAAAAAGCCACTAGAGTAAAACAACATCATTTTATTTAGGTGTAAAATGACATCCTTTTAATTATGTGTAAATAGAAGCTCCTAAAACAAAACAACGTCATTTTCCATCATATAAAAATATAAGTTCCATTTCCTCAATAGAAAATGATATTGTTTTACACAAATATAAAATGACGTCATTTTAACCAGTTGGGCCTCAAATTGGGCTCGAGCTTTGAATGTTAGGGCTGATGTTGGGCCAAAGCCTGACTTCAAAAAAGGCTTAGGATCCAACCCAAAGCTCGATTAACTTAGGCCTACCCTATTGACTTTAGGCTAATCTGCCTTTCTTACACTTTATGCATTTAGCTAAACATTGAATGCATTTGATAATCACCTAAAATATGAGAGTGCTAACTAAGTTGAATTAAGTATGGTTATATTCTTACTCATAATTAACTTACAAATTATGAGTTAAGAGTATCGAATTCATATGACATAAAACAAATTCAACTACTTTATGAACATTAAATAATATCATATTCCTCTGCGTGACTCTAACATAGAAATAAAGATAGGTTCATTTCTTAAAAAATCATTTGAAAACTTAAACTTATAATTTTAATCTATAAAATTAAGAAATTTAAAGAGATGATAATCATAAAAACTCAACTCACATTCATTTTAAAGTCAAAACCTTACATAGGTATAATAAAAAACATTATTATTTCAGAAAATTAAACTAAATAACCATCTTAATCATGGAAATTAATAGACTTTGAATCTTATTAATTAAGATACTTAAAAGGAATTAAATTAAATTAATCAATTTGGATGTAAATTGTGATGAGGATAATCTATACGGACCAAGTTTATTATTTACTGCTAAACTTATAGAATTGAAATGATCAAATGTGATCATATAAGATTGTTTATATTTGTTAGTTGATGCCTATCTTGTATTCTACATGTACTTTATATACCACATATTAATGTAAGTTATATAGTAAGTTGATATTATTCCTCATGTATAAAGTTGTTTTCATGATGTCAAAGATTCTTAAGGCCTGATAACCAATAGCTCTTATTTCTTTTTAATCATATGACAACTGAAATCACATTAAATGAACAGCAATTAACCTTAGATTTTGAACAGTATGACGAATTACCACTTAATCCAAATTTAGAGACCTTGCCCATTTATTTAGAATTTTATAAACAAATGAAGTCAAAATCAGTAATGGAATTTTTTTTTTCAATTTCTCATACTAGATCTTCTTTTGTTATTATAATCAGAATATCTTTAAATTAACTAATATCCTTCATATTTCTATCTCTTACAGTAAATTGCTTTCTATTTGTTCTTTACTAATGCAAGTAATTTTTTACCTAAATTTTTTCTAGATCATTTTGATATTAAAGATAGTCACATGAGAGAGTATTAAAGCCAACTCATTAATCTTCCAAACCTTCCACTTAAGCTATAATGACATATTCTATCTCACTATGGCACTTTAGATTAGGTTACGCAACAATCAAAAAGCATATATGGTCAACTTGTAGCCATTCATAGTTCTGTTTCAAAAAAAAAACCTAACTATACTTTAACTCCTAACTATACTTTGCAATATCTTAAATAAGTCACATCTTGGGTGTGACCCCAACCAGCAACCTATTAAAGAAAATTATATCCCATTATTAGACTGTTTATTTTCAAATGAAGAAATTGTCTTATTAAGGACTCATTTGATAAAAACCTAGGGACTTAGAATTAAATATATGGACCTTTTTTTATTTTAAATGGGTATGCCACTTATTTCATTAAAGACTCAAGAAGAAAAAGGAAAGCAAATCTTAGGTGCTTCATAATTGATCATGTATAACACTATAAGAAACTTCATCCTTTTCATAATAGGATTCACACAATGGTATTGATTCATTCTTTATCTCTTTCGTCAACTATGATTGCTCCCATAATTGTATAAGTCCATGCCACATGTTCTCTATGTGGTTATTTGCATGTTTTAATTTTCAAGTTAATTCCTATTATTTAAAATTGTAGTTTTTATTTACTAAGATTTGATATATATGTTGCGTATTTGTAAGATCCAAAAGTTTTTATAAGAGCCATGCATTTTCTTTGTTTTTGTTGTACCAATTCTAATAAGAGAATGTTTATGTTTACTTAATGAGAGATTATTTTTAAATAAAAAATTAAGTTATCCTTTTCTCTTTCAACATTTGATGTCAAAGTAAAGTATGAAAAAGAAGTGGATTATGAGAGTTATTGAGTCTTACCAAATACGAAATAGTGTTATATAGAATAGAATTATATGGTAATCAATAATAACATCGTAAATGCCAACATCGTAAATGCCAGTGGAATGAATTATGGGACAAGTAATAGAAAGATGAAAAGGCTTTGTTCCTAATTCAACAAAGAGTGGATAATGTCTTGTTTGCATAAATGATGGGAGCAACAAATCAAAATAGGCATATGATCTGCTTCAAGAACACTATTATGTATCGATTAAGGTTGTTATCATGAAATTGCAATATAATGGCATATTCTCTCTTACCATGGCACTCTAGATTAGGTTATGCAATAATCAACAAGCATATACGATTGACTTGTAGCCCTTGATAGTTCTGTTTCAAAAGAAAACCTAGTTTGAGTCATTATCAATAGTTTAGGACCTATTTATAGACCATTTGTAGGTCATTAGAACATCAATTAAATGTTATCTCTATAAATGATTTTGTTGGTATTCTATTAAGTGAAGAAGGAAATCTTACAAGTTTAAATGTAGGAAATAAAAATGATCAAATATCAATACTTATAAGAAACTTCAATAGTTCAATCAATTGATCAAATATTACCATTATAGGTTCAATCGTCCAATTCATCAATCACTTAGATCTTTAAATAGTTACATAAACTTATAATGCAATCTCAATCTCACTAAACAATATTTCTAATTTAACTTAATTCAAACAAATTTACCTTATAGATAAAGTAGAAAAAAAGTGTTAAAACCTAATTAAATATATCTACAAATGCATATAATCATCTACTATAAGTTATTCAAATATGAGTACTCAAAGAAGACAGAGAATACTCCTTCTATACTTTGTTTGGATACTTATAGCCATTCTTTCAACACATACAATCAAATATGCCAACTTCATCATATACGTTATTAACTGCACCCTATTAATTCATTCATTAACTACATCTCTTCAACACTCCCAACAATCACATAAACCATAATACTTGGCATAATGGATCACAATCAACACAAATTCCATAACTCCAATTCAATATCCTTACAATTCTATAATAGTGATACATAATCAACAATTCTTACTCATTAAAGAGAGTAACCTATTGGATGACATAGAATTCAAATTAGGTGTCCAATATCTCCTAAAATTCCTTTACACATAAAATCCAAAATATACATAAAAAATATATCAACATACACAGTAACACAAAAATGCAGCAACCTAAAAATGTGGCAACCATAAAAGACAGAAAAACAAAAATGTAGGCCATTAACGGTATTCCCTTCAGTAAGTTCAAATAAGAGGTTCAAATCACAAACAAATATTCAAATTAAATCAACTACACAAAAACCTAGTAAATAAGAAAATTGACTTACGTTAATCGACACGCAAAAGAAGAAGTCACTAAAGCACGTGAAGGAAGAAGAGATGACGTGGGTGATCGAAGGTGACGAGAAACGGATGAATGACAGTGAGGAGGGGAGAAGCTGAGACGTGCGATAGTAAGGAAGGAGAAAAATAGAGAAAATGAGGGGGAAGAACGTTCGGGGTGAGTTTAACCCGAACCGAAATGACGTCGTTAAACCAAACGACATCGTTTCAACTTTTAAAATGACTATCCTGGATTTACCAACGGAAAACATTTCTGTTAGTAAAAACCGACGTTGATTTAATTTCGTGCAATTTTAACGACAGCAAGCTTATATTGTCGGTAAATTCTGATGCTAATTTATTGCAGGAAGCTTGCCCGCCTAATACTAACGAAAATTACATTTCTGTCACTATATTCCTTCAAAAATTTTGTGGGGGATGTTTACCCTCCACCTTTACCGATGAAAATTTTATACGTCGCAAAATGAAAATTTTCACGATTGTTTTACCGACGAATATTGATTTTCTGTCGCTAAATAGCAACGTTTTGTTTTCCATCAGTAAGTTTCCGTTGCTAATTAATGTTTTTCTTGTATTGATATAACATGATTAACATAATTCAAAAATTATGAAAGGAGGGTATAATTGGTTTTTTACCTATTAATTTTTGGCTTATCATCAAAAGAGCTCCTCTTGTGGAGCTTTTAGAAATCAACTTATTAGGGTTAAATAAACTAACTAATAAGCCATTCACCAAACACATCAATAGCTTTTTAAGATGGTCAAAAAGTTAACTTTTAGTCAATAAACTAAAAAATAGCTTATCAGTTGTTTACCAAACAGCTCAATGATATTTTCAAGAACTGTTGAAGCCTTATCATAATACAATGAAGTATGAGGGAATGTTCTCGAATATAGTCATATGGTCAATGATTTCAATTCTTATATTCTGTATCTAGAAGTACAAAAATGAGAAGGTCGCAATACTAATCCTAAAAATATTAAATAAAAATGTTAAATGAAAACTATTTAAATTACATAATAAGGATAATGTGATTTAAATTATACTTAGTAATTTAATTTAAGCAGTTGTAAAAAATAATCACATGTAAATACTCTGAATACCTAACTAAGTGGCAAAAAATTTAAAATAAATGTAAAATTACAAATGAAATTATATCCTGAAATAATATATAAAATAAATTTCCAATACAAAATGGTTGGAAACATATAAGAAAAACAATTACTGGAAGTTAGGAATCTCCTTGATAATCTTCATGATCTTAGTAAGGGGAAAATACTTGTTTAAAAAGGCACGAACTAGTTGATCCTAAGTGGTGACATTGGAGGGGTTGAGAGAATGATACCAAGCATTTACCCTATCTCTAAGGGTAAACGGAAATAGTGAAGTAAATCACTTGTTAATATAGAAATCACGTATAATATGTAAAATACACAAGAAGGGGGTTTGAATTATGTTAAATCATCTAAGATATTAATCTTTAAAATCTTCTTGATTTTCTTGACAAATTCAGATGATTACAAAACAACGCACTTAATTTGATGAGTAATGCAACAATGGAAATTAATATTTATTCTTCTAACAACAAAAAAATTAAAGAGATAAGAGTTAGAGAATATGACACCCCGATTTATACTGGTTCACCCTTAACCTTACGCTACGTCTAATCCTCAAAGTTTTTTCTGAGATTTCACTATCTCCTTCAACATTACAAGTATTATTTCTACACTTGCAGAGCCTCTTCAAATCTCTTTCACAAAGTATTCTTTATTTGCTTTCTTAGCCTCTTCAGGCTCTAGCCTTCCTTTCACTCAAAAAGATATTGTTTGAGCTTCACGTTACGGAGGTATTTGCTCTCTTTCTTTCTTTCTTTTCTTTCAAAATATTTTTCACAACATAAGCACTTGAGCATAGAATTTCTCTAAATATTTTTTGTACATTCAGAGTTCTCCTCTTTTTGTTATGTGTATGTATTGTTGTTTTAATGACTATGAGTGATATTTATAATCTAAATCTCTAACGGGCTTCTTGAGGAATCTGTTTATAGAATCTTTTAGAGTTTGTTATTAGTTGAGTCCTGTAACCAACTCTAACTAACTGATGTTCTAATATATTCTTCAATTACATCGTCTTGCTTAGATTCGTATGCTTCATCTGGTGTCTTATAATTAATCACTTCGCCTGATCCATCTTAGACACTTCATCTTATTCAGCTACTTAAGTATTGTCTTGATTTAATGATTTATGCCACTTACATTTATCCGAGCACTTAACAAATTCATCAAAATAGTTCACACACTTTTATTATTATTATTATTTGACTTTCATCAAAATCAATAGAAGAAGTGGAGTCTTTTTGACTTAACAATCTCTCCCTTTTTTGTGATAACAAATAATCATAATATTTGAAGATAAAAATAATATTCAGACGAATAAAGCAAGATATGCAATGATAAACAAAAAAATTTCTAATTCTAATTCTCCTTTCTACTGTTCTCTTGTTCTCCCCCTATTTATTATTAATCAAAAAGATCGTTCATTTTAGACGCTTTAGAATTTTTGAATACATTTGTTAAATATCAGTGCGGATCGTCTTGAGGTCTTGTTCTATAGAAACACGTAGAAGTGTTATTTCCTTGTGTAGATCACCCACTACATCACATAGTTCATCAACCTTAGTATCAAGTTTCTCAATATTTTTAACTATGGCTTCCTGAACTTCCGTCTGCTTGTGACTAGCTTCAGTCCATTCAATGAAATTATTCAAGAGCTTCGAATTAACAGTGGGATCATATAGCTTTTCACTAAATGGATGCATATAATCAAAGACAGATGGTTTTCTAGATGAATCGTCTGATTCTATAATTTTGATTGAGGGTAATTTGAAAGGTTATTTTCCATCAGGGATATCAAGATCATCAGGTTTGGGTAATTTGTAAACTGATTGCCCAAGAAGGTGTAAAATAGTTTTAACTGAAGGAATGAAACCTAAGGGTTTGAAATGAATGAGCAAAAGCACAAAGGTTTCTAAGTAAAAATCGATACCCTCAACTGTGATACTTTTGTACCTTCCTTCTGATATTGTGCCAACTACATTAAAGCTTTCGTCTTTGGTAAATGCTCCAAAATTACTTCCTAATTCCCTTGATATATGATGTGATACATAGATGCCTATAGGTTGAGCTGCATGACATACATCGTCTATGTTCTTCAATGCCACTTGAATTTCTTCTTTGAGATCATCTTTTTGGCTTTCAGGAAACTTCTTCTTCTTTCCTTTTTCTTTGATGACTTGCAATGCTAGACATCTAGGTTGTACATCTAGTACAATCTTGATTGTTGTTTTGTTTGTCACTGGATAGATTGTATACGGATCTTTTGTAATCTTTAATGGATATGGTTCTGTCTTTTCATCTCGCATAATACTATATAGTGTTCGATCTTCAGGGCTTAGAAGATGTATCGCCTGATCATTTATTATTATATGTTCAACTTGAACCTTAACTATCTATTTATAAGGCTCTTTAATGAGAATTAAATCTCTGTTATGGTCAAGTGTTGATTCTTCTACGACCTTCATCTTCAAAACTTCTTTCTTTATCGGTTGAGGAGGGTTGTAAGTTACTTGTTGCTTTTTAACAGTCTATGTCTTTTGTGGAACACCAGATGATGAAACCTTCTTCTTCTGAATAGGCTTCATCTTCTTTTGTCCTTCTGCTGGTTTGGAAGAAAGGTGTTGTTAAGGCTTCTTCTTCTCAAATACTAACTTCCTTTTTATTTCTGTTTCTCTAGACGGTTGTTCTAATTGAATCTGAGGGATAGAGACAATTGGTTTGGTAGGCTACTGTTGTTGCTGTTGCTCCTTTTTACTCTGAGAATCTCCACCAAGAATTAGAACTTTCTGCTTCTTTTGTTCTTATTGTCGTAAGGTCATTAATCTTTGTGACCTTCTTGACTTCTTGGTCCTTTCTGATTGCAGCGTCTTAGCTTTCCTCTTTAAAGACACTTGGTGAGTTGGTTGTTGAACAATTGAGATTTTGCTTGTATTTCAGGTGGAACATGTTCTTTCCTTCTTCGTCTTACTGAAAGCTCCCTTTTAGACTATGCTTTCGCTGTGAAATCTACATCCTCTTTGACTTTAATCTTGATTCCCATTTTGTGAATATTAAAGGAATTAATAACACTCTTAACATTCGTCTTTACTTTGTTTCCTCGATCAAGTAGGATTCTAGATTCTTTGAAGAATCTTGTTAGCAGCATACCATAAGGTAAAGTGAAAACAATCTAAAAGGGGGGTTGAATAGATCCTTTAAACTTTTTCGCAAAGTGCTACAAAAAACAAAGAATTAGAACACACAAAATAAACAATCAAAATTGAAATGTAAAAGAGTAAGGAAGAAAGGCAAACACTGTTTTTATAGAGGTTTGGTGCTAAGACCTACGTCCTCTACCTAAGCTCCCACTTAGGATTTTGGCAAAACACTTTACTACACACTTTTTAGTTTAGTGTAAACTTTTCAACATCACTTGATTTCTGGCTCAAGCTACACCTCACAATCGATCTGTTTTCCGACACAAATCCTACCTCCCAAGTGATTTTCCTCTGATCACTCAACTCACAATAATCACAATGATAGGTAATTGAAATGATAATGCTCAGTACAGCAGAATAGAATTAAGGACAAGCT
>JAOSBN010057478.1:0-14092 GCA_027563595.1 Erythroxylum suave | reverse complement strand
CACAGAGAGGTTTAGTTTAATTAAAGTGGTAATTATGACATGACTCAACAATTAAAATTCAAATTGCAAAATCACTACTAAATTAATTTGCTAGTTACCCAAATCACAAATCACACACCAAATATCAATAAGAGAGATGATACTCCTAAGATTCAACTAGGTTGATTTCCATTCTTTCAATTTATACTGATTAGCAGAAATATGCAATTCAGAGGATTGATGCCAGTTTTACGCTCTAACCCCTATTTTTAGGAGAATTAGAATATTTTGACTAAACACCTATTTCTAGATGGAATTATAGCTAATACTCGCGATAATTAAATCTCGGTGGATGCGCCGTAGATTCAAATACCATTTCTACACACATACGACACATTAAATCCACCTTTTCACCTCGTTTATTTCTAAATCAATGATTACTATGGCTCTGCCAACACAGATCATAATTACACAACATTAAAGAGGCAATCATGCAACTCTAAGTACGTATAATTTAAGCGCGCAACTTAAATCACAAGAAAAATATTTAAAATATGTGGATAAATATAATCTTGCATAAATCATGGCCAAACCAATATAAAAATTCAGAATTTCAATCAACCATCATCTATCTTAGGAGTATACAGAGAGTTTAGCTACTCATGGTTGAAATAGACATCTTAATACAATTAAAAAGTAGGAAAAGACAACTCCCCATAAAAGTTGCAGTGATCTCCAAGGCTTGAGAAGTCCCTGTGTGTGAAAACTCTAGCCGTCCAAGCCTCCAAAAATCCCTCCTTCTTCGTCTTGTCTTCTTTTCATTTTTTATGCCGCCACCCTCACTGTTCATGATGTCACCAATTGATAAGGATCAACCCTTTTTTTTTTCACACCAGCCACTTACACACCTAAGCCTTCCTTTTTGCTTTAACCCCGCCCCCTCACTCTATTCATGATGTGACGAATTAATAACAATGTCCACACTACTATTCACCAAACCTTGTAACCCTTTCCCTGCTTCTGTACGGTCATGTTTTTTCTTGGCCAGCTTGTCTATGTGTTGTCGTTTTGCTCCTTCTTGCTGTGATGTTGTACATCATTTTTTTGTTGTTGCATGAAATGCACGCCGATTGCGTGAAATGCCTAAGGTCTGTTACTGCCGTTTTGGCCTTACTGTGCTGCTGTTTTGTGCTCCATCTTTTCCCAGCTACCACCTTCATTTCTTCTTTTTTGTATTTTAATTTTCTTCTTCTTACTCCATGAAATCAAGGAAAAATTAATCCTCGAAAAACGGACCAAATATAGTGCTTTTGACTCACTTTAATTTCTTTACTTCCAAATAGTACCTAAAATCATTATCCCGTATAAATATTGTGCCTCTAATTAATAATTTTAACTAAATGAGTTATAAATCATGCAAAATCAATGTAAAATCATGGTAAAAATATGGTTATATTTGACTTGCATCACATATCGAAGGATATTTCAGAACATACTCTACGAAAATGGCACATTAATATGATTAAATCAATTTATGTTTTCATTTTTTAATTCGTTGTACATAACATAAAACATTCCAATAATCACATAGTTCCACTTTTATTCACAAACATATACAATCTCAAATGTCATTACATTTCCAAAATTCACATGCAGAATATATAATAGTTTAGAGATACTATCCTTGATACAATATAATTAAGACATTTGAAGGTACAACTGATCCCAACACTGACTCATATACAAATGCAGAAGTTTCTTCAACTAGACTAGCTAGATTTCTCTTGAGCCTGAAAAACAATGGTGCAATTTTTATGAGTTTGCGAACTAAGTGAGCGAACCATCTTCAATATGCTTACTCAAAACAAAAATAAATATCACAAGTATATAACATAGTTCAATCGCTATCTTACATCAATCAAAATCAAATCCCATATATCATATTGCTTAGAATTTAGGACCTAATTGTAGCATTAATCATATTTCAACAACTCTGTTATGAACACAAACATTTCATATAATCATGTCAGGATAATCTAATCATTCATTTAATCTCATTTATATCATCCTCATATACATAAAAATAGCATATCATTGTATCCGCATAATTCAGTCATTCTTTGCAAATATTCACATAGTACATGTAAAGATGCATATACAATGCACATGAGACTTTATTTTTCATTTTTATTTTGTTGTGACCGAGTGCCTATTACTTGTTCCATATCCCTTATGGATACTGAGCTTATTTCAGGTGTTGACCTATCTCCCTTGTAGATATTAAGCTTATTTTAGGTACTGACCCATATCCTTGTCAATATTGGGCTTATTCAGGTACTGACCCATATTCCTTATGGATTTTGGGCTTATTATAGGTATTGACCTATATCCCTTATGGATATTGGACCTATTAAGGTATTGACTCATATCCTTTATGGATATCAGACTTATTTATAACTGAGCCTGCGGCTCTTTGTGCATATTCTAAGCTTTAAGCTTCTTTAAGGCTGGCCACTATGGTCATAACTCCTTTATCTGATCATGCACATCAATGTCATGAAATGCATCATCTCACATAATGTGCTATCAATCACTTTTATTTAGTAAGCACAGTTATTTATCACAATCATTGGATCAGAGTCTAGCATTTAACATTCAGTTGAGCATCACTTATTCCATTCACATTCAGATTCACATTCACATTCACATTTACCATTAGATGTCGGTCCGACATTTAACAATAATGTTAAGTATCACTTATTCAGTTAAATTCATATAAAATGAGCACTTCCAATACAGTCTCGAATAATGATCTCCTTGGACAATTGATGCCCAAAAATATCATAATCAAACCAGTAATAGTTCATTATGTAAAAATTAAACCATAGCAATTCAAGTATAGTGAGATACATCTAAGTAAACTTACTACACATATAACTCAAATAGAAAAACACATATAATTGAGTTGACACATCTAGGTTGACTCATAGTATGCTCCAGTAAGCTATTTCCTTGATGATCTGGCAGTCTCTGAATGTTTTTGGTGTATTTCTGGTTCTATTGTCATGTAATACACACCTAATTCACATATTACTAAGTTAATCAATCACATAATTATTCATCTATGCACATGCATATGTGTCATATTCAATGCATGCTCAATTGACTATCCTGAGTATTTATCGCTAATCACATCATTTGACCATTTACAACGTCATTTGTTTATGTCAAGCTTACGCTTAGGTTTATAAATCAAAGAACTTGGGTAATCTAGTCCTATAATTCAATCATCCATCAATGGTATTCTAGCACTTTATAATCTCATAATACTCAATTCTCATTCATCTTTACTTAATATTCATCATTCATTTTAATGGAATCATAGTAGCCATCATAGGTTCACCTTCATTTTCATAACATCTAAAAATTTCAAATTTGAACACTTAATATTTAACAATCCATTCTTAGATTATAACCTAAATCATCCTAAACATGTCACTCATTTAATCACCTATTTAAGCATTATTCTAAGTTCAATTCAAGCTTCATTCAAGCCTAGAAGCATCATAGGGAAGTTTCTAATCATTTGGTGTTGCAATCCACAAATAAAAGAAGCATATTGGATGTTTAGCCGATTCCCATTTTCTAGCTTTTCCAACTCTATTTTTAGGTCAGTATTGTACGATCATTGTGACCTAGAAAATAAATTATGTAGGCACAACCTTATTCTAAAAAAATGTTTCTATATGTATTAAGATTCTAATGACATCAAATGTATTCAGATTGGTTTATTATTATGCAAGTTATTCCTAAAATACTAAAGACTATTCTCAAACAATGACATCGACAGTACTAAATTTCAAGACAAATACCCTTAGAGAAAGAATTCAAATTCAATTCCTTCATGAGAATTGTAGTGTATGTCTCTAGTTTAATATAAACTAAAAGTAACCTGATTTGATGTTTACAAATTATGATATGCTAATATACAGATGCTTATTCAGTGGAAACACCCCATCTAACATATTCCAGCACATATCATCATCAACCTTCAATAAATCATTATCAAGACATCTCCTAACCAAACCGTTTCACAGAAACATTTATAAGACAACAGTAACCATTTTTCAAGTTTTATGATCCCACTAATTTGGACTCTAAGGTCCTCAAAAATTAGGAAATAATATAAGGTTCTTGTGCAGGTGTCTATCACTAGCAGTGTTGGGGAAACAGACATAACTCGAACTCTAGTCACTATTTTCTGAAGAGATTTTCAAAGGTAAATTTAAGACCTATACCTAAAAGTTTAATTCTTTGAGTTTCTTCAAATTCATGCTTTAAGGATATGAAAGATAGATCGAAAAAGAAAGATGAAATTGAAATTAGAATTTCAGCTTACCTTGATAACTTCTTTTTTCGTTCCCCTCTTCTCTTCCTTTTTTTTTTCTTTCCTTCTCTTCTCATTTTCGTTTTTCTCTCTCTTCTAACCTTATGGCTGACCTCCACTCTCACTTATATTGCCTTTTTCATCCATTTTCTCTAAAAAATTCAAGAAGGTCAATTAATCTATGTGTTACCATTCGATTGGTCCATATGTCACCCTTCTATTGGTACATATGTTATCCTTCTATTAGTCCATATATCACTATTCTATTAGTCCATGTGTCACCCTTCCACGGGTATGTATTTTATCCTTCTATTAGTCCATGTGTCACTTACTTTAGGCTCCACATGTCACTCATTTAAGCCTCTATATGTCACTAATTGTAAGGCTACACATGTCACCAATTATAAGATTATATATGTCATCATTTGTAAAGCTACATATGTCACCATTCTAAAGCTCCACATGTCACAAATCTAAGGTACCATTTGTCACAAATTTAAAGGGCCACTTGTCCCTCATATGCTCAAGCCACTTGCCATCCAATTAATTGATCCATTTGTCACTTATTTACAATGCCACATGTTATCACTTCGTAGACCTAATCAACCTAAATTCCTATGTATCAAATTTTCCTCTATTTTAACATTTTTCTTAGACTAGATGCACATATCTCCTCATCAATTACTCAATTGAAATGATAAATTCCCAATTCAGTAATTATAATCCATCAATTCATGTTATTGGTAAAGCAAAATGCAAAACATTGGGAATGCACATTCATTTTTATTCCATACCTCAGAATATGTCAATTGAGTGCATATACTTTCTTGCAATGTTTTCTAAATCATGATTCATATTGTATATGAATATTATGAATGTGAAAGAAATGCACCTCATAAATTCTTAAATGAAATAACTCATGTGACTCAATCTAACAATTTAATCTCTTAACAATTTTAGGAGTCAGGATATTACATAGCTCCTATTTTATTGATTTGAAAGAATGATGTACTTATACCTTGGAATATATTGAGAGATTGGGTTAGGTAATTTATGTAGGGTTGTACAATGAGAATTGGCACTTTATAAACCTACATTCATCAAGTTAATTGATTAGTTAGAGAGAGATGTTGGCTAATTAGTTGATCACCCATAGGATAAATTAATAACTAGTTGAATTGGTGGATTGATTTTGTAGATTGAGAGATTGCTTAATCATCTCCATTTAATTTAGCTAGGGACAATTAATTACACCTTGAGAGCAGGTAGTTAATACATTAGGACATCTTATGTGAGGCACAATTCAAGTAACAAAATAGGAGGGAGATAAGATAGGAAAAAGTGATCTCGGATTGTTAAAATCTTAAATTCCAAGTTTCCTGTATTTTCACATTATCATTTCTGCATTTAATTGTTTAATTTAATTTAATTTTCCTATTTATTCCATTAAAAATTTGGTTCTTAAACAAAGATCAATTTGAATTAAGTGGTGCCTAAGAACAATCCCTGTGGGATCAATATCCGATTTTTACTACAAGTCACAATCTACATACTTGCGGTTTCGAGCAATAAAATAGTCTTTTGTTTCATAATCAACAAGTTTTTATCACTGTTTTCCAGAATTGCTTATTTGACATCTTGTTTAGTTTGGATTACTTTGATTTAAGAGTTTTTGATACTTTTCCTTATGTATTTATAGGTGCGTGAACACAAGTAGCACACGAAGCTCGACTGAATTTAGTGACGAACATTTATCTGATATCATAAGGCAAGAACGAGAGTTAATAAAAGCAAAGCACCAAGGCATTATATAAAGAAATATGGTAAAAGAAGGAGATTAAGGAGGAGCTGAGAGGACATTGATGGACTTTATGAGGCCAGGTTTCAGTCCTTAAAGGGTTATAAGGCTAGCAATTCAAGCTAATAATTTTGAGTCTAAGTTGGCACTCCTCAACATACTTCAGAGTAATGTACAATTTTATAAGCCATCCAATAAAGATCCCAACGCCCATTTTGTAAATTTTTTAGAGATTTGCAACACCTTCTAATTTAATTGGATGTCTGAGAAGGTTGTGAAGTTGCGGTTGATTTCTTTCACTTTGAGAGATCAAGCGAAGGTGTGGTATAACTCACTCAGTTCAGTGTAAATCACGACTTGGGAGTAGTTGGCGCAAGCATTTCTTGCTAAATACTTCCTGTTGACCCAGATAATAAGAATCATAAAGGAAATCACAAATTTTCAATAGAGTGATGGGGAGTATTATGAAGCCTGGGAGAGGTTTAAAGAATTAGAGAGAAGCTATCCCCGGCACAACCTTCTGAGGGAGTTCTTATTGTAGACATTTTATAATGGTGAAAATTAAAGCATAAGAGGAATCATAGATGCAACTGCTGGAGCTTCTTTGATGAGAAAGACTATTGATGCAACTCATGACCATTTAAATGAATTGGTGCATAATAGTTATATGTGGTAAAGTGAGAGAAGTAGGAAGGGGCAAAAGGAGCAAAAAGGTATGATCCCAATTGATTATGTTATAACTTTACATGCACAGATCACAGCCCTCACAAAGCAGTTCAGCAATATGCAAGGAAAATCTTCATCTATAGCCAAAGCTATGCAATTACAATGTGAGTTATGTGGTCAAAACAACTATGACTTAACTGAATGTTTCTTGCTGGGAGCCAGTGGTACGAAACAGGTAAATTACTTGGGACAACCACAAAGAGGTAATAATCCTTACTCTAACACTTACAATATGTCGTGGAAAAACCACCAAAATTTCTCTTGGAAAACTAATAATGTTGGTGGCCAAGCAAGACCACAAGGACCTCCTGGCTTTCATCAAGACTAACTTGGATGATGGAGAGCAAAATGGAGAAGTTACAAGTCAAGAAGAGAATCTACAAAGGATGTTTTCGAGCTAGGAGGAAAGTCAAAAGAGGATGGAGGCAAAGTTTGATCATATTGTGAAGAACCATGCTTCATCCATCCATAATTTGGAAGTTTAAGTAGGTCAACTTGCTAATACTTTGTCTTCTAGAAGTGTAAGTAGCCTACCAAGCAATACTGAGGCCAACCCAAGGAAAAAACTCAAGGCTATTACACTTTGAAGTGGCAAGTAGGTGGAAGAACTAAGTGTGCAAAAGGATAGCCAAGAAAAAGGGAAAAATAAGGAGGTATAAGAAGAGAAAGGAGAAGAAGGGCCTTATATACCACCACCACCCTATAAGCCTAAACTTCCATATCCACAAAGGTGAGACAACATCAAGTGGACACTCAGTTTTCCAATTTTTTGGAGAAACTAAAGAAGCTTCAGATTAACTTGTCATTGGTGGAAGCTTTGGAGTGCATGTCCAAGTATGCAAAGTTCTCTACAACATACATTTAGTTCTCTACAATGGCTAGTGATGGAATATCACACCGTCATGCTTCTTAGTATGAGTGTGCAAAAAGAGATAACCAGGTGTAGGCCTCATGCCCATAGACTTTTCCTGTATAAAAATAAAATGTTACAGGTGTACTAGAATTTATAAAAATTTTGACAGAGTTTCTTCTATTCTATTTTTATGATATCTACCCCCCTGTTGAACAAAGAAAATAACTCAACAACATAGCCATATATGGCATCAGACATTTATAACATTATCATTCTCAACAAGAAACATATTTTTTCATTCCAAAATTCACACATCAAATTCAATTAAAATACTGTAAAGAAAAGAAATGAGAATATAAATGTAAAATGTAGATGCTTATAAGTCTCTATACATGCTCGTGGTGGGTAATAGATCTTTTGTATATATGGGAAGACTCTCTCCCCTGGTCCTCCATATCTGCTGGTCGAATTATGCTTATAAATGGACATTGCCTTAGGTGATGTCCAATATTGTTTCCAACAACTCCATATTTCTTTAGAAATGTAAGGCAGTTGTACACTGGCCCTATGTATCACAGTAACAAAGTTGTAATAATGTATACGTGCTCATCTCTCCCATACTCTATAGATGATCGCGTCAATTTAAGAATCCCAAAAAATTCTTTCTGAAATAAAAGGAAAAACATTCGATAAATACTTATGATGTAATAATATTTATCTAATTAATGTATAAAATTATTAATTAAAAAAGAAAATAATAATTTTTATTATACCCCAAACTCTTGATAATAAAATTCCTTTGTTACCTAAGAGATATTCTTCCATACATAAGCCTCAAGATCAATCTACTCCTTAAATTTTGATGTCATGTTTTTTAGCACGGTCTGGATAGAATCAACCTAATTTAAAAAGAAATAAATTTATACTATTTTTAAAATTTAAACCTATAGCTTAGTTATAAGTAAATAATGTTTCATGTATTTTCACTTACATATTATTGACAATTGTGATGTCAGTTCTTCCATCAGGTCCCTCAGCTCCATATTGGCAGTCATCTCCTCCATCAACATTGTTTACCCCTAATATATCTATCAGTATAGGGTAGTGAATGATGTAGGCATGGTGGACGGTATAGTAGCAGGTATGGAAGGTGATGCCTCATCTGCAAGTGTAACAGGTGGGGGAGTTGATTTAGCTCCAGCTACTACACCATGAGATGCTTTACCTATACAAAAAGTACCTTCGAATCGTGGTCTGAATCTTGTCATATCATATCTTGTCTTCTCTTTGTGGCATAGAAATATTACAATTTGATTTCAATATTTGAGTAACTATACCATGTAGTTAAGTGATGCCTTCTACTTTAGTTTGACATGCATAACTAAAGATAGGTATTAAATCCTTCTTGTAGGCTTGGTAATAACTTTCAAACAATTAAATAATCATTTTAGGACACAAATTTTTCAGCAACAAGTGTAGGCTATATGATTTAGTCCTTATTTGAAGTCACACAAAGGTTAGGACACATAATTTTCCAAAAGATTCAACTTTGACATCATATCAATATCCAATGTTAGCATATCTATTGTAGCCATCACTTTAGGGAAGGGGCTAAAGAAACACTATACACTATAAAGATCCCTTCAAATGAACACAAGTCAAAACTTTCAAAAGGTTAAAGTAAGGTGCCAAAATAGATAGACTTGATTTTTAATATTAGTTTTTAACCTTTATGTAATGCCTTATCAACATATAAATATGTTGATAATATGAACTTAGGGTCTTCTTTATTGGTAGAGAATTTATTTTAGGTATATGATCACAAAATGTAGCTTCTCACGTTATTAAAAAGGAAGAAGAACAAGCAAACAACAAACAACGGATCATCCACGTTTTTTGTGGGTGATCTTCCTCGGTGTGTAATTAATGAAATTAGATGAATTCATCATGGTTTTAGACTATAAATTATTATTATTTATTATCATTGCACTTCATCATTTGACATTCTTTAGTTAATTTTAAATTTGTAAATATTGAAAATTTTGATATTTATAATTACAAATGTCTAATAAGACAATTCAATGTTAATTAAGTTATATTTTTAGATAACATTATAAAGCATACCTAAATTAAATCAATTCATATATAAAAGCTTCAAAATATTAAAAGAAAAGTTTAATATTATAAAACCTAAAGTAAATTTTTTATTAAAACTATAAAAATAAATATTTAAAATTAAAATTAGTGAAGATAAAATGCAAGTATCTTTTAAACTTCTTAATAAGCTTAACAAATCAAATGAAAACTTCAATTCAATGGATTATGCTCAGGCTTACTCACAACAACCGGGCACTTTCTCATGCACCCAATTATCCTATATCACATCTCTCATTGTATAGATCCAATATATAAAAATTATAGTATAAAATTGAATATTATATAGTATTGGAACCTCCTCTTTCATATGAACATTTTCGAAAATAGTATGGTTCTGAATAGGTTATGTAAACCATGAAGAAATTGGAGTTACACTCAACCTACAAGTCTCTATCTAAGAGACATTTCATCAAAACAACTCATAGGCAATTTGTACTATCTCTAACTAATAACAAGACAACTACATTTTTTCATTAATTACAAACAAAAACACATTTAAACAACAAATAAACCAACAATTCAAAAAAAAAGCATAAACCAACAAAGATAACAAAACCTACCACAAACAATTCAACAAAAAAACGCATAAACCAACAATCATAACAAAACCTACCACGCAACTCCCACTCATGGACCAAAAACCAAGTAAAAATTGATGGTTGAAGCAATGAAAATCAGAGAGAACCAACGCAATCGAGGGTAGGAAAGGAAAATAACAGGTGGGAGGGGAAGGGTTAAAAACGATGATTAAAAAATGACGTCGTTTGGATTATTTCTATCAGTATTCAATTTCACCATTTCCCCTGTAGCTGTTGCCACCTAAATCGACAAAACTATTTTCCTACCAGTATTCAATTTCACTATTTCCCCTGCAATAGTTGCCGCCTAATTTTGCGATGGAATTACATATTCCGTTGTTATAATACGATGGAAAACTTATGGCTATAGTGTCCCTCAACGTTTACTGATGAATGTTATGTCCGTTAGTAAATCCGTTAACTTTATCAATGGAAAGTCTGTTCCGTCACTAATCACTAACAGAAATTGTTCTGTTGGTAATTTGTTATTTTCTTGTAATGATGGGAAAACATAAGGTGAGATGTATTTGGGCTAAGTACATTAAAGTCATTAAAGCTAGTGAAACAAATGCAACACTTAATATGACATCAAATGTACAAGTTCACACTCATACAAAACTGAGTATCGTCAGCTAAGAAGAATGCAACATTTATATTTCAGAACTCATTTGAGCTCTCACATACAATTCACATGAAGCAAATACCAATCCGAAGAGAATCACTCATACAATTTATCCCAATAATACATTGAAACCATAAGAGTGAACCTGCATGGTGAACATCTACCTTATATTCAACATACTCAAATGACACATTCATTAGAACTCTAGGAAGATGAATTAATTATGAATAACTTTGCAAACTCATATGCGGTTCTGCCTTGATAAATTTATTTAAACAAAAAATTTTTCTTTATTTTTCTTTTTCATTTTTTTCTTTTATTATTCTCTTTTCTTTTTTACTTTTCCTTTCTTTTTTAACATTAAAAAAAACTACAGTAACATGAGAATTTCAATGATAAGACATACCAAAAGATCCCAAGATTAATCAACCTACACATATGTACAGCCCTACATTTATACTTTCGTACATCCATAAAATCACCAATCACAAATGCTCCACTAGCTTTATGACTTGGGTAAGACATTTGGTTAAGTTTAAAAGCATAAAATGTGGTTTATACAAAAAAAAAGGTATAAAGCTCAAAGGAGGCCAACAAAGGGAAAACCAGGTTAATAAGGTAGGCTATTTGGTTAATGTATTTTAGAAAAACAAAGAATGCCTAATCATTTCCATTTTTTTTTGTAAAAGGTAACTTGTATATTAATAATAAGGGAAAAGGTGTAATATATACAAGCAAGTAAAAAGAAACTGGGTCACAGGCGACCCAAAACAAAAACCATCAAAAGGCCACAGGAGGCCTAAGCACTAAAGTGTATATAATCAAAGATAAAAAGAACTGGGTCACAGGCGACCCATACAAAACAAAACATAAAAGCCACAGAAAGGTGCTCAAAAGGAAGACAATACAATCGTCAAATCTATATAGGAAGCTTCCAGATATGTCGCTGGAGAGCTGGTATCTGGAAGCGAGACTTGAGGCTAAGAAGCCGAGAATGGATGAGCTCGGAGGTGTCCTGCATAACGTCGGTGGGCGATCTGTGCCGTCTGCTGGAGATCTGGTTATTCCTTTCATATCATAGGAAGTAAACCGTGGCAGAAAGGACTAACCGTGAGACCAAGTGTCGAAAATCCTTCCTCCGCTGTAGGTGGGTGGAAGCCCACTGGAGGAGGGATAGCCAAGAAACTGAAGGCCAGGAAGTGGTGTCCGCGTCGAGAGAGAGCCCCAAACTCTGGAAGAAAATCTGCACTGGAAGACAAGGTGATCATGCGTCTCTGGAGAAGAATCACACAAAACACAAACTGAAGAAGACAGAAGACCAAACGTCTGAAGCCTGTCTATGGTCCAGAGGCGTCCCTGTGATGCTAGCCAGAAAATAAAAGAGTGCTGTGGGATATGCCCAGGAAACCATAACAAGTGATGGATCGGGTCCACAGGGCGCCTAGCTCGAAGGAGGTGCCATACAGAATCAACAGTGAAAACTCCAGAAGAATGGCCTGTCCAGACCCAACTATCAGACTGCTGGGGACGAGGCCGAAATCGGATAGAATCCCAAACCTGCTGCAACTCACTGCTCCCCCCTGGAAAAGTCCAGTCTCCAGAGTCTATAATCTCCGAAACCCTGGCATCCCAAGAGAGCCCAGTAGAAGAGAGAACCCGGAAAGGAAAACGATCACACAATGGGCTCTGATCCGGTAACCAGTAATCCTGCCATAGAGAGGTATCTCGCCCATCTCCAATACACGCTACAATAAGTCCCCGACACCACTCCCTGCTCAGTAGAATCTTCCTCCACACCCAGGAGGAGCTAGACGGGACCCGGATATGCCAGAAGGACCTACCCCGCAACAGAACAGTATGTACCCAGGTGGTCCAGAGAGAGGATCTGTCTGCGAATAGTCGCCACACATACTTAAGTGTAGCAGCCCTATTCCAGTCTCTAACCCGCTTAACTCCTAACCCACCCTCCTGCCGGGGAAAGCACACTGACTCCCATGCCACCTTTGCCCCAGAATGGGACAGTGAGGTACCTCTCCAAAGAAAAGCTGACAGTATGCTCTCAATGCGCCGAGTGATGCTAGCTGGCAGAATGAACATACCCGACCAATAAACCTGTATAGAGAAGAGAACAGATCTGATCAACTGCAAACGGCCCGCGTAAGTCAGAGAAGCAGAAGTCCACAACCGGATCCGAGAAAGAATCCTCTCCACCAGAGGAAGACAATCTGAATGGCGCAATCTCGTAGTGATGAGAGGGACGCCCAGGTATCGGATCGGTAGAGAGCCAATCTGAAACCCCAATACTCTCTGAAGAGAAGAAGACTCAACCTCAGGGATCCCTGAAAAGAAAACCCGGCTCTTGGCCGAGTTCATACCCAGTCCAGAAACCCTCTCAAAATCTGCTAGAGCCTGCCGAATAAGCGCAATAGAAGCGGAATCTGCCCTACTGAAAATCATCAAGTCGTCCGCGAAACAGAGGTGAGTGAGAGCAAGCTGCCGACACCGCCAATGATAACAGTAGCCTGGATTTGCAGTGACCTCTCTCAATATCCCATCCAACCCCTCCATCGCCAGCACAAATAAATAAGGAGAGAGGGGATCCCCCTGTCGCACCCCCCGTGTAGCTGAAAAATATCCATGAAGTGCACCGTTAAGTGCGACAGAAAAATGAGCTGAACGGAGATAAGCCTCAATCCAGCTGACCATGCAATCAGGAACACCAATAGTCCTCAATTTCAGGAAGATAAACTCCCAGCTGACTGTGTCAAAAGCCTTACGAATATCTACCTTGAGTGCACACTGGGGTGGTGAGCGATCAAGGTGATAATTGTGCATCAACTCCTGAGTAAGAAAAATAGCATCTGCAGTCTGCCGTCCCGGAACAAAAGCCATCTGAGATCTCCCGATCACCTCCAGTAGAACAACTTTAAACCGATTTGCAATGACCTTTGAGATGCACTTATAAAGGACATTGCAACAAGAGATCGGTCTA